>LGRX02035682.1:0-54789 GCA_001247695.2 Cymbomonas tetramitiformis
CCTAGCGCGGAGAGTGCAAGGCGTGACAGCAGCGCCCGCCTAGCGCGGAGAGTGCAAGGCGTGACAGCAGCGCCCGCCTAGCGCGGAGAGTGCAAGGCGTGACAGCAGCGCCCTCCTAGCGCGGAGAGTGCAAGGCGTGACAGCAGCGCCCGCCTAGCGCGGAGAGTGCAAGGCGTGACAGCAGCGCCCGCCTAGCGCGGAGAGTGCAAGGCGTGACAGCAGCGCCCTCCTAGCGCGGAGAGTGCAAGGCGTGACAGCAGCGCCCTCCTAGCGCGGAGAGTGCAAGGCGTGACAGCAGCGCCCGCCTAGCGCGGAGAGTGCACATGCTGTAGACCCTCCGGTGAGCCTGGCATCAAACCCACACTAAGGGCCGCCAGGAGATGCCTTTCTTTGGTTTTGGCTGGCACATATCCTATGCATATTTGGAAGCAGAGACGCCACCCCAGTCTGGGATGTGCTAGTTGGAAGCTGTGGTACCTGCACGTAGGTCCATTGGATGAGGTAGCGGTTCAGAACCACCGCGCTCACGAGCGTCACCACCGATGGCACAATACCCATCCACGCCACATAGAACGTTGCTGTAAAGTTTGGTCCCTCCGGATACACGTCCTTCGGATCAATGAAGAAATACTCCGCAGCGGCTTGAGAACAGCCGACCCCTCGTCCCGCCGCGTTATATTCAGTACAAAACCAATAAACCGCAGCAGTGTGCCACTGACCCGAGACCTCAGCCCTCAGCAATGTGCCACTGACCCGAGACCTCAGCCCTCAGCAGTGTGGGTGTTGCTGCTCTCGAGGGGTGTTTTGGAGCAGGAATGGATGCTGGCTCGTCACCCCTCCCTCCCCTTTCTATGGAAGGAGGACCCCAGTTGGGAAAGACGTGTCCTGACCATTGATGTTGACATGGAATGCTGCATTTAGCATGATGTAGATCATCGGTTTCCAGATTGCTACGGGCAACAGTAAGCGGCACGACACGCACAGCCCGATCAACACCACCTGCAGATGGGGCACGTCCACAAGGCTGTCAAAGCACCGTCGCAAAGAGGTCCGATGATCTGCAAGGAAGAAATACATAAAGCGAGGTCGTTGGTAGCAGCAGCAGTTCCAGAACTCCAAGATAACCTCCAACACACCTCGGGGTGAGGGGCACTCGCCCGAATCATGCTGACACACCATACTAAGTCTGATTCCTGTTGCAGGATTGTGAAGCACTCTTTGGAACTCTCAACTCACCAGCCCGACTGTCGTGCACTCCTTCACCGTTCCTGCAAAAACGATGGTTAGATTCATCAGCATCGACATCAAGTGACGCAGAGCTCGCCAGGCAGAGCGCAACTGGCTCAACCAGTCTCTGCAATTGCAGCTGATATCTCCGTTGGGGCTTTATAGTTTGGTTGAATTGAAACACTTGATGAAAGAGGTGACACTGCTAGACAGTCCTGCCAACCCCGCCTGAACCTAAGATTTATTTGATTTCAAGATGCTTTGGGATCGGTCTCTCTCGAAGCAGCACGAGCGCCGGTTACTTCAAGCGGCTTGGAGAGGGATCCTGCCACTTGGGTGCAAGGACGGACTCCCAGAATAAAGCGCAGAGCTGGAGGCTTTAGGGACTGAGCCCGTTGATGGAATCAAGCGTCAGCCTGCAAGGTGCAGTGAGGACGAGGCCTGCGGTCCTCACCGAACGCAGCATAGATATCCAAAAGAAAAATGGCGAGCACGTTCACGAAGCACATGATATAGTATCCTAAGTGGGGCGAGGTCAGCAAATTTTCCGGCTTGTCTGCCGGATTTTGAGGTTCTTCCAGGAACCAGCCTCTGAGCAGCGGCAGCAGGAAGCCGAGCAGCACCGGAAGAGCGATAGCCGCACACGCCTGCACAACAACACGGTGATCGTATTTCTGGAAAACACTGATTTTCAGCACAGGCGCGCCAGCGGAGCCTTGGGGATGTGGTAGGAATACAGCGCATCAGAGGTTGCAGGCTTTACACCTGAAAGTTCTAATTGACGCTGTTTAGCTTGCAGGCAGCTGCAGAATAAGCGCGCACGACCGCCTTAGTTTCCGTAACCGCGTTCCTTCGGCCGACAGTTTTCAAGGGCAGCTTTCAGCAATCGCTAGTGAGCCATGTACTACCTTTGGCAGTAAGTAGTTGTCGACAGGAACTTACCGAATATCCGAAACGATCAATCGATGGCCCAGCTATCATGACACCGAAAATCGTAAAGAGTGAGATTCCTGACCAGACATAGGTGAGAAGATCGGAGGAGCATCCCGGAGAGGCGAACTTCATCCGCGCAGTGTACATGGACTCGGTAGCAATATCCGACCAGGCCATCTGCCACGGATCCTTTCGCTGATCAGTCCTCCTCACTAAACTGGATATAGTACTTCCACTCGACTTGTCCGTAGAGAACTGACCGACCGACGACGGCAAGAAGAGACCATGCAGTCACTTGGGCTAAAAAGCGAGCTAAATGCGCCTTATCAAAGCCAAATTGAGGAGGATGCGCACTTATCCTTCAGACCACCTCTAAAACATGGGTTGGTTGTTTGTGCGCACCTGTATCACCAAGCAGAAGAAGTAGGCGCAGGCCACTTGCGGCGAGGGGGATGTGGTCAACAAAAGCAAAACGACAACGATAGCCCCTGCAACGTTCAAGTGCTCAGTGTGCTACAGAAGAGCTGGAACAGATGCGAAACAGTTGAAAAGGCGGGGAGTGTGCAATCCTCACCTCCTGTTGTCGCTATCATGTATGGGGTACATTTGCGCCCAGAAACTGGCAGCAAATCCATAACCAAAGCCCATAAAGGCTTCAGCCCAAGAGCGCTCCACGTGATTGCGGCATAGTGTGCCTGCATACATTGAGGAATCTTGATAGCGCGTTCAACGCATCACTTGGGAACGTCAAAGGGTTTGGGTCTCAACTGCGAAAACTTCTCGATTTATGACTTCGGCCATACCTTTGTGGAACTCGGCAAGTTTTGACTCAAATAATAATAGCTTTGCATTGCAAGCATCAGTCCTCCTTCACCCCCGCCATGAATAAAGCCCTAGATAATACAAAAAAAACATCGCGTCAATGCTTTCTGTGTCAGATTGCACCCAGTGCGGTGCCAGCTGTAGAAGAGGCGTCCGATACCAAGAAAGCCGCGACACATAATTCATAAGCAATCAATGATCGTCGCACCTTGATGCCCCACTGCGCATAGGACAAGGAGAACAGAAATTTCCAGTGAAAGGTATCGAGAAGATTGGAAATCCACTGCTGAAATACTTCCAAAGAATTGGGACGAACATCAAAAGATTGCGAAGCCACGAGATGAGATTTCTCACCCCTCGTTCCTTCCATGCTGATTTTGATGAAATATTAAGGGATGTATTTTGAAGGAAGACACATAGCACCACTTTTAAAATTCACAGATTTCGTGAGGGCATTTAGATACGAAGATGCGAACAGTTGTTTTCTTTACGTATTTTCTTGTCTGCACGACAGCTCCTGACGGGAGGAAAGCGCAGTGCTCAGTGGACAGTGCAGGCGATACCTCGCCGAGGCGAGGTAAGGGGCTCACTTTACGTTATCGCGTTTATCGCACCGCAGGTGCATCTCCGCATCATCTGTTCCTCCCGTCCGAAAATGGAAAGCACGCTCATTAGCCCATCCTATAAATCATATATAAACACATTATACGTATGTTCCATATTTAAGACAATATGTTTTTCAAACACGTCGTCCGATCGAACCGATTCGACCATATGAGATACAACTACATTTTCGATCGAACAGTTTTTATGCAACGGATATTTGACGAATCCCGCCACGTCTGACGTCATCCTTCCCTCACACTTTTCGAGTCGCTGTACTGTAAGGGGAGTAATTAGTTGCCTGCGGCGCGCCCCCAACTCCGCAGACATAATGCAAATCGATCAAGGTCCCGTTTCGATCCCTCGCGTGCGCGTCATTTCGAACTCAGGTGGAAGCCGTTCCTGGCCCCCTGCCCCGAAAAATACAAAAACGCCCAGACCGGGTGTTTTGAAACAATATATCGCAATAAATAAGGAATCGACGTGAAAAAATAACGTCTTAACTGCACGACAATCATAACAAGATGTCGAACGAACCCAACAGGTGCTGTTTTGGCCCTGTATGGGAAGCATACCCAAATATGCTGAGATAGGGCGGAGCGCCTTCGAAAGAAGGAAATGCCCCCCGTTATGAGCCAAATTAAAACTTTTTGACGGTTGTGACGTTTTCATTTTAACTACTTTGTTCGGGAAACATGGCGGTGATGTAACTTGTTGGTTTGCATAAGAATAGCATATGGCGGCTGGTGACCAGGCGAAGGTGGTCCGTTTTGGGTGATCGTTTGGAAGCACAGGGAAACAGGACGAGATGCGGACTCCGACTCTGACGATGAGTTTGACCCTTTCATGTTTAAGGGACAAGAAGCACCGGCAGATGTCCAATTTTCGTGCACGGACTTAGAAGGTTGTGATGTTCTCGTCACTCCTGAGGTGGTTATCAGCGCAGCATCGGCGGTAGTCGCCCGGACCATACAAGTTACTATCCCTTACGCACTGGTGAATATTCAGCACGTGGAAACTAAGGCTGGGATGCGGATATTGATGGAACCTAAGTTGGTAGTTATGAGCGCACTAGAGACTAGATTTCGCAAGGGTATGCTCGCTCTGTATCCTGGGAACGAATCAAATTCTCCGATCGAAAGCATAGAACAAAGGCTTGTGCCGTCAGATTATTTCCAAGTCAAGCGAGGCAGCAATTCCCAAGTTTCTTTCAAGCTTCAGGTAAAAGAATCGTTCGAGAATATGGTTGAGTTTTCGGTCTCAGAAGGGGATTTTGTGATGGAGACTCGCACGTCCAGCAACGCGCCGATCGAAAGTATCCGTTACGAAATCAAGATACAACGATCGGATCCTGAGCTGGATTGTGCTACTAAGGGGTTTTTACGGTTAGCTAACTTTTGCGATGCATACTTACAAAGAGAGGCTGTTGAGGAATGGATTTTTTCGAAGGGAGGTGCTTTGGCGGAATGGACAGTGCTTCCATCTAAGTTTGCTATGCTCACAAACAGTGGCACGAAAGCGGTCAGAAATCCGATAGCGATGATACATATAGCGACGCCAAGTGACGATATCGCTGGTCAACGCTTTCTACGTAAGCTCACGATTTCACTTCCATCAGCAGGTCTCGCGAGGAAGAAAAAGTTCACGACCGCAGTGTTTGGAGAAGAGGTGGTATGTTTGCATTGCGCTGAGGTGGGAGGTCATCTTACGCACATGTGTCCGACTAGGAAAAGTACCCTCGATGGTATGCAACCACAATATCCTGCCTGGGGGTTTCCATCTGGCATGCCTGCAAAGAATCACCGGTACTGGATTTGCTTCTTTGAGGAGAAGGTGCGAGACGCTTTTATGAGGACATCATTCTTCAAAAGGATCGTGAAGCTTTATAAAAAGCAACTCAACGGGAATTTCACCAGTTCTCGTGAGCGTCTCGCCCCGTGGATCAGACAACGTGCGGAACAACAGAAGATTGTTGAGAACGGCAAACGTAAGCGCCCAACTACCTCTGAATCGACAATAATCTCATGCGACTCGAACGCCGATACCCGCACCCCTCCTACAAAGTCTCAACGAAGCAGAGTGGACTCAGAGAGCATCATGCCCCTACCTCTCGACGTCGGAACAAACGTGGTGCAAATTGCAGGCCAGGACATCGCGAGTTTTCCACCTCTTACTCCGATTGGAGAGCCCATGTCTCACACCGGCACCCCTGCGTCAGTTGACATGACATGCTGGTTTCTCCGCAACTCGCAGACTTATCTATGGCGGATGTGACGAAAGCGGACAGGCCTATTCCCAACCCTCCCCCTCCCTCTAGTGACGCTGAACAGGTGGCCATCGAAAGGGGGATGCTTATTTATTACTTGAAACATGCACGTTTTGAGTTGGAAAACAAACCAGGTGGATCTCGAACAGAAGAAGAAGAGACCGAGTTGGAGCTCATAATTAAGATCTTGAAGGCGAAAGCAAAGGAATCGGAACTGACTGTCATCCAAGCTGCAGAGCTTGTGGCAAATGAGCAGAGTCTCCGCCGCTCAAACAGGTACAAAATGGCGATGGGTTTTGCGAGGATGAAGACGTTGACTTAACTCGGTGCACGATCCTAAGTGGAGGAAGTTGAGCCTATTGAGATTGGGTGACAGGCCAGGATTACATAAGTATCGCGGGAAGCATGGAGATCGGAGATGCCGGAAGCAGTCTGTGCTATTCGTTGCGAGAGACATACTCTACCCTAGGGGGGATACATGTTTATTGTTTTCAGTAATATTTTTGTGCTTCTTCCGGCGATATGTTCGTCAAGTCGGCATAACGAAATACTCACAGAGTGAATAGCCTAAGATCGGAGAGTTTCACACCGTCATTTTAGGCCGATATTGTGTGGTATTCGCAAACACTACCGGTTACAACATATGCAAGGTCTCTTTAGTTGTTTCTTCGTGTTTTCATCTCATAGCTGCATAGGATGGTTCATTTTGGAACTCAGATATCGCAAAGTTTAACGGGAAACCCACTAGCCATATTTGCGGGTTTTTAAGGGCGAGATCCCGAGGACCGGATACCCGTTTTACGTCGTTTCGACCCTTACGCCCCCCCCCGATCTGTGTCACAACGAGACGAAAGGGTTTGGAAATATGTATCAGCCAAAATTTATTTGACGCAGTTTGATAAACTATAACGTTTTTTATTACATGTACAAGTTATTTAACCTAATTGGAGCGGTCACAAAAACACTTTTGTGAACGCCATCACAGAATTAGGTTAAAGTTTTGGGGTTAGCTGTCACGTGCCCCAAACGTTCGCGTTCTCATGACACCGGCTGGTTCATGAATCTAATCGAGATTGAAGAATCGAAATCACGAATGAAAGACATCGACTTGCACTGTGACAGTACACGACAGTGACACTTCGGCTTGAGTACTGGTGTCACTATACGTATACAATTAACAATACTTTATGAACTTACGGTCACCGGAGTGACACTGTGTCACTGTTACTGAGATAGTACGACAAGTACTACACAAAAATTGAGTATACTGTAGTACGATATCAGGTGCTCAATATATTTTTAAAATTATTCAATATTTTATCATTTGGGTATTTATTATATTCAACTGTTTATATCGGTATATATTCTTTCAAATTTATAGCGGTTATAATTGAAACTGTTTTTTAAAATATTTGGACCGACAGAAACCCGGCAGTAAAATATAAACAAATAAAAGGGCATCAACGTTCAATATTTATATCGCCTCATATCCCTAGACATAAATATATCGGTACAATTATATGAATATAATTATATATGTGTCGGTACCTTTTGCGCGCCTACTGGGTCTGTATAAAATCGTGAATGAGAATTTATATATATATTATATATTATATATTTTTTAATTATTTTTTCTTTCTTTATTTTTTCCCACAACGAGTCCAATAAATCGTAATACACTATGGAACTAAACGAGACTTGTGGAAATAGCAACCATATGAACCCGACTCTTGTTGGACCTTGCAACTCGCGTGGCACGCATAACAAACTACCACACCTCATGCATGCGGGGATGGTGAATATCAATTCGCTAATGGGACATTACAAGACTTTGTCGGATCCGGATAGGAGGCGTAAACGCGGGTGGTTAGACAAGCACGACCTTGCAATCCTCGTGGACACAAAATTGAGCAACGAAACATTGAAAAAGCGAAGACAAAAGCGTTTCTTTCCGGACCATAACGAAATCCATCACGTACACCCGGAAGGGAAATGGGGAATTTCAATTTTCATGCACGATCACGTAGAAGCTGATCTCCCCCCTCCACTGTATGGGGGCCTGCTTCCCTTTATGTCACCCCTCACTGTGTGTGGCGTGTGTCACTTGTCACAGTGCACCGTCACGTTAGCCTTCCCCGTTTAGACAGTCCGTATGTCCGTCTAGCCAGTTAATGCTATACCGTTCCGAGCACCCAGCACTGTGCATTTTCTGACTGCTTTGTGTATATATATCCTATATATATACCCACCGATATCACCGTTTCTATCAGGTTATCGACCCACATCACGCTTGGTGGTGTTCGGTTTGGCTTAACTCGCTTTGGCTCCCCGCCGATTCTACAATTCCCTCTACTTCCTTTGGGCGTTCATCGGTTTGAGTGCAGCCGCCTCATCCAACTTCCTTGCCCGACTTCGCGTGGTTCCTACCGTCTGTGACTGGTTTCGCGTGATCTCCCTCGGCCAGACTTCCTTTGTTTACTTCCTTCATCCTGGCCGCCTACTTCCTTCCAGCAATGTCCCAACAACGCCAATCCAGCCTCGCAGAGGCGCTTCGGTCAGCACGTCGTGGTAATGGTTCTTCCCCAACCTCCACTGGGAGTGGTACTGCGACACCGGGTTCTCCGCGGCAAAGACGAGTTGTCTCTACCGCGTCACTACGATCGCGCCCTTCTTCCTTACGTCCTTCGCCCACGCCATTCGTGTTTTTCAACGACCCGTCGGTTTTGCTGTCCACCCCCGTCGAGGAGGGCAGAGAGGATGAGTACTTAGAGCAACTGGCTTACGCTTTTACTTACTCTACCGACATCGTGACCATTTTACGTCCTGGTGGCTTCGACCCTAAAAAGGGGTATACCCTCGATGGCGACTCTGCTGAAACGGACTTTGCGGCTCTGCTTGCTGCATTCCGCCATGTCCTGTTCCCTGTTTCCTTCCCCGAGTTTTCCAAGCTTCTTGACCTCGAACACGATTACGATTTTTATCACGTGGTTTTGAACGAAATCATCTTCACCATCCTTCCAGTGCTTCTTCGTGGTACTGCCTTGGGCCTCTACTCCGAGGTCGCACGTTCCCATCCTGGCGACGGCCGCTATATCCTGCAGCGGTTACGGTACGAAGTCGAGGGCATCCCGGACTCCGACACCGACCGCTACTGGGTGAAGATGCGCGCCACCATCCTCAACGAGCTCGAGGACCCTGCACCTCAGCTCACCGCCATCCGCACCCTTGGTGACAAGCATGCCCGCGTCAACCAGGAGTACAGCGAGGCCAAACGTGTCAAGGACCTGTGGCACGTCCTCGCTGACTCCGCCAAACAAACGCCTTTCGTCACCCCCCTTTACATCAACGTCATTCGTGAGCTTCGCGCTGGTACGCCTTTCTCTTTTTCCACACTGTGCCTTCGCATTCGCACAGTGTGGAAGGAGGAGCTTTCCTTCGCCACCCCCGCCGACAATCCCTCGTCTGGTGGTGGTGGTGGCCGGACGAAGACCCCAGCATTCCACTCCGTGACCGCCGGCCGCAGCCCAGCCCACTCCATCGAGTGCACTGGTGAGTGGCGGGTGGAACCCCCCAGCTCGCCGCTGAAGAGATGGAAGGGTGTCGGGTTTCCCTGCCTCGTGTGCTTTCGGCTTTGGGGACTCACCGACCCGCATCCCGACACCAAGGGGCTTTGCCCCTACACCTGTGCTACAGCATTTGCGCCGGGTCGTGCTCCAGCCTCCGCCCCGCCTGCGGGCAATCGCCCGACGCCGCAAGCCTTCGCGGCGGCTATGACATCCGCGCGGGCGGCTGGTGGTGCTGCTGTGCACTCTGTGGTGGTGCACGATGAGGGGACCGACCCCGCACCGCCGGACTCTGCACCGGCCGCATCGGCCATGACGTTCAATGCTCCTGTTGCTGACGATTCCCTGCCACTCGATCACGCTCTGCCGGCCTCCGGCGAGGGTGTTTCCGAGCATCCCACTGGCGCAGCGGAGCATTGTTCCAGTCTGGACTTCGCGACCACATCGGAGCCGGTGGCCCTTTACCCTTTCGTCGACGACGACACCGAGGAGTGGCCGGCCTTACGCTCAACACCATGGATTCCGCCAATCATCGGAGCTCCGGCTGACCGCCCAAAGGCGGCGGACCAAGATTAAACCTGAGCTCATGCCGCTTACAGAGTAGCCCTGCAGTTTGTTGCCTGTTGGCTGAACCGCATGCTTCCTTTGACTCTGACTAAAGTAACATTGGGTTTAGGTTTTAGGGTTTCCTTGCTCTGGGATGGCCACTCACACCTTCGGGGTGAGGTGGTGTCACGTAGAAGCTGATCTCCCCCCTCCACTGTATGGGGGCCTGCTTCCCTTTATGTCACCCCTCACTGTGTGTGGCGTGTGTCACTTGTCACAGTGCACCGTCACGTTAGCCTTCCCCGTTTAGACAGTCCGTATGTCCGTCTAGCCAGTTAATGCTATACCGTTCCGAGCACCCAGCACTGTGCATTTTCTGACTGCTTTGTGTATATATATCCTATATATATACCCACCGATATCACCGTTTCTATCACACGAGACCAACACATGCGTGCGGGAAACCTCTGCGCATTCGTGGAAAGATATACATCCAATATTAGTGGGCAGGATAGCGGGAGTGAAACTAGATTTTAACCCTCCCAGTCAAGAGTTTCCTAGAACGGAGGGATGGTTTATTGGGGTTTACTGTCCCGACAGGTCGCTGGGATATACGGCAGAACAAATTAAATTTTTCTATGCTCGACTGAAGGAATGCATACGCAAGCACGTGGACACACCTTACTATTATGTCATGGGCGATTTCAACGGGATGTTAAACCATGAGAGGGATTTTTACAACGAGGTTTTGCCACCTAGGTACTCTCTTTGTGACAGAATGTTGCAGAAATTAACTAATGAACTAAAATTACACGACATAGGGGAAATAATAGAGGGCCGGGACGCCTCCACGCATTGGACTTTCGTGACCAACAATGACGTAAACGATAGGAGGAACTTTACATATAAGCGGATCGATTACATTTTGGCGAGCAGCTTGCAAGGGGTAGAAGAAGCCTATATTGACTCTACTTATCTCGTGAACCCTCTAGAAGTGGCACCCGACTTGTATGACTCCTTTTCCGACCATGTACCTATATCAATGCGCTTGAATCTCTTCACGCTTGCGGGAGCCATGCGGCCTGACACCACCAACCTTCCTACTATGACTAAGACAAAATACCCTGAGGAGGGAGTGCTACATCAAAATCCGAAAGTCATTTCGCAATTCAGTACGTTCACCCGTCATTTGGACGAAGGCAGTAAATTATTAATGCAAAATCCGGGGCTTTTCAACGAAATAGCCACCAAGGAGGAATTGGATATATATACCACAAGACTTCAAGACATATTAGGGAATTCATTACCACATCCGTTCCAACATACGTTTCGACCGGGCATCATCAAAATCCCTAGGAGTAAAGAAATGTCGAAAGTACGGGCGCGTATCGCTCATCTTAAAGCAGTACGTCGAGCAGTTTGTGCCATACATAAATATAGTTATACCACAAATCAAGAGGCAAACACATCTGTGACCTTCAAGATAGTCACAGCTGCCCGCCATATTATACGGAACGCTAGATTTGTTGAAACTATAAGGGCACCGCTTTTTACACACAGAAGGTTCGATATGGGAGAAGAAGAGGTAGACGAATGGATGAAGGAAGTGGAGACGAAAAGGAAAGCTTTGTGGCATGAGTATAGAGAGCGTGAGAAAGAGTTTCGGGACACGAAATCTAAAGAATTCATAGAACGATATAAGAAGGAAGCTACAAAGTATAGCCACGAATTGAGAGTAATGTGTTATCCTAAGAACCACTCAGAATCGGCCATGGCGGTGATAGTAAACGGGGATGAACTCGTGGTCGACAGAGACGGGATTAAGAACGCGTACAAGGAGAGTTGGGCTAAATTGGCAAAAGCCTCGCATCAGGATAACTCGTCAGGGGGCGACAGCCCGAAGCTCGAGGATTTTGTCAGAGATGTTCCCGAATATGCGTCGTTAAAGCATGAGGTTGGGACACGATCAAGCCAAGTGTACGCAAACGTTGGAGAAGAGGAGCTGCATGATGTCATTAGGTCGACTCCAAAACGAGCAGGGAATCCATTAGATAACGTGGAAGTGGCCACATTGAAATTAATTTTTGAGCTCGCCGACCGCCCCGAGGTCCCAAAAGACGCCGACTTGGACCCAATTATGTGCCAATTATGCCAGGAGAATTGCGCACAACTCAAAACCCTGATCCTTGGGTTAACAAACGCAATTATTACCACCGGAGTTTTCCCGGATGCTTTTTTGAACGGGGTGATAGTTCCTCTATTTAAAAAGGGGGACAACAGAGACCTCAACAATTACAGAGGCATCACCCTATTGCCGATTTTATACAAATTGGTTACTAAGATTATCAACAATAGGATGATGAAGGTTATTTCAAATTCGAACGGTATGTCCGATATACAGGCGGCCGGACGTCCAAACTTTAGCTGTTTGACGCAAGTAAATGTACTTCAGAACGTGATCAAGCACGCGCACAGACACAACAAGCCTCTCTACATATTGTCCACGGACGTACGGAAGGCATTCGACACAGTAAATTTCGATGCTTTCTTGAACTCGTTATCGCATATCGGCTTTGACGAAAAGGTTAGACATATGATCCACAATCTTCAGTCTGGTTTTAATTGTACTGTACGCTCGCCTATGGGATACACCGAGTTTTTCCCCGTCGAGCAAGGTTGCAAACAAGGGTGCGCTCTTTCGCCATTGCGTTTTAATATTGTATATGATATCTTCCTTAAGTTTATTGAGCACAATAACATGGGTTATAAGTGGGAAGTCAAACACGCCAAAATACCTGAAGGGATGAGGCGGCAAGGCGACACCGGAAATATTTTGAATATCCCAGGTTGCGCATTCGCGGACGATAATCTTATTATGAGCGATGACCCGAACGAATTTAAGAAAATGATTGGCCTTTTCTCAGTATTTTTGAAGGCTGTGGGATTGAACCTAGGGCCATCGAAGTGTCACTATACGACGTTCATCCCGAACGGCGAAATCCCACCGGATATCTGTGTACCCGACCACATGGGCAATGCATGCGCGATTCCACACAGGCCGAATACGATACCGTTCGAATATCTAGGATACCTTATGGTAATTGGCGATACCAACATGGGGGCCGCCGCAATTTGGAAACATCATAACATGAAGTTGGTGAGAAAATTTACAAAAGCTATAGAGAGAATGGAATTAAGTTCCTTCCGCCAGACGGAGGTGGTACGCATTGTGAACGCGGACATTCATAGCATTCTCGGATACTTTTTTGCAGGGAATTGGATGGCGATGAAGACGGCAGGGAAGAGAAATGAAGAAGGGGATGCCTCGTGTAATACGGTGAACGGGTTAAGCCAGGCGGTCTGGGAATTGGTTAGCAAAAAACTCAAATGCATGCTATGCACCCCTAGGGGGGCAGTTTTCAACAAATCCTCGGGACGGGGTTTTGGCGTCGATAACGTAATGGCGACATATTACACCTCGAAGATAGATAATTTGCTGCACGCGGTGCATTCTCCGAGTAAATACTGTTATATAACCACAATTGATACGATAAAGGAGCTGAGGGCCGAAACGGGTTGGAATCTACTAAATGGGGAGACGGGTAACCAAACGAATAAGATGCCGTCAGTTCAGAAATGCCAGACATATCCGGCGTATTTGAGAGAGGCTGGAATAGGGCTTGCTAAAAATAAACTGACTATCGAATATAACCCACACCACGCTGACAGACATGGATGTACGTTGCGAGATTTCTTAGGGATTTCGATCAAGGCGTTTTCTCGTGCCCAAGACCTCAGAGACTTTATAGGAAAATGCGGGCATTGGTCGATTGCGAGTATTTTCCCCCTCGGGAGCGCAAAAGGAGGCCCACTTGACAGATGCATGTCCCAAGAGGCACCGCCGACTTCTCAGATTTCTTTTAACTCTTTTAAGGACATGTTGGATATCGACTTAGGGAACTCGATTGCTGCGCGCCAACTTAACGTCGAATCACGCGCCCGGCTTATATGCATTGTGTGGGATTTGTGTCGAGAGTATAAAAACAAACCATGGAACTGCCCTATCACATTGTCCGCCACGGGCATCCTGCGTGATACAAACGATGGTGTATTTTTCTCGACAAGTTTGGATCTAGCGACCGATGGTAGTTTCAACCCTCTTACTAACAAGGCTGGATGTGCCGTCATCGGTGAAGGTGTGGCCTTGAGCTCCTCTATTCCGGGAGAACAATCGCCTGAGCGTGCCGAGGCGTATGGCATATTACACGCATTACTAATTCAGAAACTAGAATATGATTTGACGATCCACAGTGACTCTAAGCGATCCATAAAATATATAGATAAAGTGCGAGTGTCGGAAGACCCGCGCTTGTGGAAGACTTTGCCGAATTATTCGATGTATCTTCTCATCGTGCGCATTATTGATAAACGCCGGGTTTTGGGGGCCTACACGCATATCAAACATGTCAAGGGTCACACTAAGAATATCGATATGACAAGTAACTTGAATCGGGAGGCTGATGCCATCGCAAGAACGGCGAGAGATGCACCGTGCTTGTTTAGAGAGCCTTTTATATATCTGCCTCGTTTGTATCTAAGAAAAGAGAACCACGAGACTTCGCAAGATAGAGGTCCTATCATTAGGACACACGCTTCACACAGTTTTGTGTATTCGATGTTGGACGATGCGATGCTCCGGGAGGCGTTAGCCAAAACGAAAGATACAAGTCATCTGCGGTATCTGGTAAGAGATGACATGTGGGATGAGGCGTCGCGCAAAGGTTGGGCGGGGCTATGTAAACAAGATATTTTTATGGCAAAGTTATCGGTAGGCAGTCTCCCCACACCTAGGAATATTCAAGTGACAAACATGCGAAACTATCCTGATTTATATCCGAGATGGCATTGTCCTTTACATCCTAATGACGAGGCTATCGCCAATGAGCATCATATATTGAGTATGTGTCCAGCGATCGCATCCGTGCGTACCAAAGGATTAGAGGTGCTAACTGAGAAGTTAAATGCTTCACTCCCCCCGGGCGGCACGAGACTTGACACAACCTTGCTGGCGGCGTGGTTCTCACCTAGGCACCGTGGGGATTTCTTGCATGGAAGGATTCCGTTATCGTTAAAGGAATGGTTGATTCACCACTACACATATAAAGTTGCAGGACAATTATGTTCCCGATTGCAAACCTGGGTTCGAGATTTCTATTTTGAACTTTGGTGTTCATACACGGATATAATGGTCAAACGCGAATGCACACTAGCACAGCGGGTACACAAGGTTTATGGCAAAAGTGTAAAGGAAATGGGACGTTTCGTCACGTAGAGCGGCCGTCGCGTTATGATATTTTACGGAGTTACAGTGACCGTAGCATTACCTTGTGGGGCATAGTTATGAACAAACTAATATACCTTGGTGCTAAAAATATGAAACTTTGTCTGCCCGTCTATAACCAATTTGCCTACTATAATAGCACATTCTGTTATCATTATGTTGCATTTTTGAACCGAAATTAGCCGAATGAATAGCGTTGTCGACTCGGGTCTTGACATATAAACCAACAACAGGCGCGTAGGACCCTCCCTCTCCCCGGTGACATCAAATCCCCACCCCCACCCTGAGCTGGTCCCACAGAGGGTCGCGACTACTCTGATTGGGCTCGAGTATCACAAAATTAGTTAACGCTGGACATCGGTCGGCGAAGGGGGGGGGTGTGGGGGGTGTGGTTGGCAGGTACGGTTGTGCGGAGGAGAAGGAGATGGTCGGTCATGTATAGTGCGCGGAGATTATTAGTTGCTAGCTATAGTTATTACTCATCCGTGGAGATAGTAGCGGATGTCCTGTTGTGATTTGCAGTTAGCCTAGTCTACAAGCCTTGTTTGTTGATTTGGACGTTGAGTTTTAGGGGTAGGAGACACCGTAAATTATTTGGTAGCCGGGGGCCGATTTGGGCCGTCCGGGATAATAAAAATATTAGTCATTTCAAACGATGCGGTGCGGTGCTACCTTTGCTTTCGCCTGCATGGATAATAAAACATTTACGTCGATGAGTAAGGCAACGCCTTCGGAACGATCTACTTGATTCTGTTCCCCTCATACATGACAGTCTGCTAAGGCAGGAAGCATTCCACAAAGCATGGAAGCAAGGGTGGCAGGGCACTAATGAAAACGTGTCTGCCACCAGCGTCGGAAAAAGCATCAGCAGGTCGTGGAGCTGATGCACGATGGAGATGGAGGCGGCGTGGGCGGTGGTGGTGATGAAGTGAGAAAAGCCCAGGGGTGCTCCGGCCCCTGGGCCGGTGGTGCCCCCTTAGGGCCGGGGGGAGGGTGGGGGTTTACATAGTTGCCTAGCATCTCCCCTGCCGCCTTTACCACCTCGGTTGCTTTCCCATTTTCCGTGCAAAGTTCCTGAATGCTGGGTGCCTCTTCTACAATACCACTCTCAGGTAGGGCTCCAGTCTCATGTAATATGCATCTTTCCCTCGCATGACGCCTACACATCCTGGAGAGTTTTTTCAAAAGTGTCTTCACCCCACGGTGTGGAACCCCGATCCCTTTGAGCACCTTGCCAAAGCCTTCTGGTAAGTACCCCATGAGAGCAAGTTCCTCCGGCCACTCCACTGCATTAAGGAAGGGGGTTCCCCCTGCATTCCTGTGCCCGCCATCCAAGTGTGCTCCAGGGTACTGGTGTCGTTGCTCCACATTATTCCTGCCCCCCACCCACGGGCACAAGCGGGGTGGCAGCAGACAGTCCCTCTCACTCAGGACTTGCTCAATCATGTCCGGGTGCAGACCCGTTTCTTTGAGCAATTTGGGGGTGATCTTCTTATGCGGGACTACATTTATGAACCATTGAAGCAGCTTGTACTGCAGTTTTTCATTATCGAGTTTCTTACTAACAGGACATCCCATACTCTCACTATCCATGGACATTATGACTACATCTGAGTACTTATCTTTGTAGCATCCCTCCCCTGGCATTGTGTAGGGCCCTTTACCCGACCAATAATCATGTGGGATGAAAGGTATTGTCCCCCTTGGGTATTTGAAGATTAACTTAAAACCTTTTCCTGTCCACTTTTTGAGGTTCTTTGGAGACAATGGTAGGATCCAGATTCCCTCGAATCCCTCCGAAGTCTTGGCCGCCTCTAAGCCACGGGACAAAGTCTGCATAACAGCAGATGCTTCCCTTAGAACCCCACCATCAAAGGGTGGGTTTCCATAGACCTTTTTCCCTTTTCCAGTGACATTGTTGACATACGCATCTCTTGCAAGCCCATCCCACCCTATCTTCCCTTTGTGGCAAAAGGGTCTCAACGCCTCCTTCATAGCTGCCGTGGGAATGCACCTCCTTGATTTGATTCCTGGGTGAGAGTTTACAGGGTTGCAGAAAAGCTCACATCCGTCCTTTCCTAAGCCTCTCTCATCCATGATGATATCTAATAAGTCCCTTCTAATTGCATAACAATTCTTCGGGTCACCCGACTCAGTATTACATGCTATAAGTGCCGAGTGGATATCATTGGCCCGTTGTGTGTAATTGTTGATCGATGTCTGGGGTGTATCAGTTGTCAGCCTATGTCACTCAACTAACTTCCAGAATTCTTTCTTTTTGATGTACTGTAGGTCTTGAAAATTGTGACAACCATCATTGCTTGTGCCTGTGGGTGCGGCAGCTACTGCTACAGTGCCTTTCCTAGTATTTGATAGTCTGTACATGCTAGCCTCTGGAAGGGCAGCAAGTGGTCTGGAGGCTGTTAAATCATTGTCTATTTCTGCTAAAGGGAAAATTTCGGAGGGTCTGGTGGTGCCACCCCTTGTGTTCCTGCCTTCTATTATCAATCACGGGTCTCTTGCTGTGGCTTTTTTAATAGTCTATGCGAGAACAGGTGTTCCGCTCGGATAAACAAACTGGCTAAGCTCCCATAAACAGTCCGGCCGAGTGCTTTTATCATGCATCTCGGAAACCCGGATAATACGAAGTAATGACTGACAGTACAGTACTACTGTACTGTCATCCTAGCTGCTAGCGGAGTCACGGTTCCGATCAGAGACGGGTCAGGCTAGGGGCTATCAGAGCCCATAATAATAACCCTGAACCTAAAGTCCATCACACCACCCGGAGCTGTGATTGTAGCCAATAGGGCTAGGCAAGCGGAGCTAACTAAACAGATAACAAACAGCACTTTACTGGAAACAGATATACTTCTAGCTGGGTGCCCGGGGACTTGTCCCGGCACAACCCACTACCGGAATATCCTAGTACACCAGATATCAGATAGTCCCGTACTCTTGTGGATAAAACTCTGTAAGATAAATAAACCCTAAGCTAGATATACCCGGAACGGTCTCGGACGGTCTCGGAGTCTAGCCTACCTGTGACACAGCGTGTGTCACAGTACGAACCTACAGATCAGTCAGCAGTCCAGTGTTGGTCCTAGGGATCTGTTATAGGGGCCTGCACCGGGACTCCCAGTCAGGGCTGCCTATACAGATTTCAGCACACCACCCCAGCACTGTGGGTGGTGACTGGCTAGGAGAGTCAAAAAATGTAAGGCTGTTAAGTGTTAGGGCAAGAGCCAGGGTGACAAGGCCTAACTGCTAATCTAACTGTGCAATTCTGATACACAAATTAGAACCCTCTAGCTAGCACAAGAGCAGAAACTCACAGGCAATTAAGGTCCTGCTAAACTACTGAAAGGCTCTGTGTCAGCAAGTCAAATTGAAGATTTCAAAGGTGTCAAAGTAAAACCATAAACCAGATTGAAGAAGTCTTTGAGGTCACAGGAGTTCTGCACACCACCATGTTGGTGTGCCTCCAGAGTGAGCAAGAAGTCAATCGACAGTACCAAAGTAGTCAGCGGTGGCCTCACGGAAGTCCATCCCATAATACGGAGTAAAGTAACCAGCACCGTAGTAGTGCTCCGCATCAAGAGGACCGCTCTCATGTAAGGCCATGCCGTAGTAGAATGCCATGCCGAAGCCCAAATCCGCGTGAGCTAAATCCTGAAATGCTAAAAAGCTCAAAGTGTCAGGAGGCTCGGGCGGCTGAAGCTGTGGCAAACCGCCAGCTAACAAGAGATCCCGAGCTGGCATCACCGAGTCAACAAAATCATTCGTAGAGTAAAATGACGGAGCCTCCCAATCGAGATCACCACCAGGCGAAGGCATCCCCGTAGCCGGCGCACATGCCGACACAGCAGAAGCTGTGGACGCCGAAACAGACACACTTGCAAAAGAAATGCACAACAGAGAGAGCACCGCGAGAGCGCCGATCGCCGGCGTGCCAAAGCCGAAAGGCGGCACACCGCATCCGACAGCACCGGACGGAGCCCGCGGCTTCACCGCGAAAGTACCGTCGGCGTAATCCTCGTAGTCGTCCGTGTCATAGCCTGCCAGGTCAGACGAATGGACGGCGGCGTGATTCACCGTCTGCACGAAGCCTCCGAACTCACCGCATGTCGCCTCTGTGGTGGTCACCCGCGCCGATTGAACTGGCGCGGGCCGTACATCCTTCGCCTGCGAAACAGGCATAGCAGGGGCCGGCACGGCGGACGCCGATGCCGCCGCACCACCTGCCGGAACCTGCCCCTCCGGTGTGATCCCCGCCGCAGCGGCAGGGCCACACACCAGAGCCGATGCATGCTCCTCAACCGCACTCCCAGGAACAAAGGATGCGTGAGTGTAATGTACCTGCTCTTGGGCGGCCTGAACCTCAGAGGTGAGGGCATCAAGCCGCCGCAAGATGTCCTCGTCGTCGGTCCCGCCAGAAGGCGGAGGCGGTACGCTGAACCCGTAGGCCGCCACGTCGATCCCACCGACGCCGTCCGCGGAGAGCACCGCGGGCGGACCATACGCCAACGCCGCATGCGAGAAAGCCTCCGGTCCACTGTCCGCCGCGTCCTGGAAGACCTGCACCAGCGCCAATGCGTGCAGGCCCTCCGCGTCCTCCTGCTCAATGGGAATGCAGAAAGCCGCAGCCGTGGCCGGCGAGTGCTGGCGACCGCCAAGCGGGCAGTCGCGGTACGGGTGATATAATTCACCTTTACCGGCCTTGCGGCAGCGGTGGCACAGCGGCTTCGCTTTCATGCTGTCGCGGTCAAAGCCGACCGCGGGGGGGTTGCCTGCACCCACGCGAAACCCCCTCGGATGCTGCCTCCCCCGATGCTGCGGCTGCGGCTGCTGTCCCCCGTCCGCACGGCCACCTCGCACCAAGGCCTTCAAGGCCGCAATCTCCTCGAGGAGCACCGCGTACTCCGATGACGTGACCAGAGCGGAGGGCTTACCGTCCATCCCCAGTGTCTGCTTCTCACGCGCCGACGCCCCCTCGTCCGACTGTGCCCATGCCTGGAAGATGGCCACGACGAGGGCCTGGAGCGAGCGGAGAGTCACCCCGCTGAGGTCACCCGCAAGCGGATAACGCACCTTCACCGCCGCGTAGAAGACCGGGTCGAGGCGGTTGTACAATGAGAGCTTGCGGGTCTCGTCGGTGGGCCGCCAGTCAGGAGCGCGGTTATCCCGCACCAGACGTTGCTCGCGAGCCAAGATCGGCTGCGGGTCAACGCCCGCGGGATAACGAAGAGCCGCGTGCTCCTGCTGGTGACTCTCGCGTAGGGCTGCCGGTACGCTCCCTTTGATGATGTCGACAAGGGCACGACGTCCATCCCGGTCAGCCGAGGAGTCCGTACCGCGAAGCCAGGTGTCCGCCACTGAGTTGCGCTCCACGACGAGGGCCAACACGTCGTAGAGAAGCCCATTAACCTTCTCGATAACCAGAGAGGTGGGGTCGTCGAGGTCAAAGGGTGCCAAGTCCAATCCAGCGGACTCAAACTCAGTCCGAAGCTGCACCACCAACTCGGAGAGGCGGTCGGTGTCGTCGGTACCACGATAATGATGCTTCTTGGAACCAAGGATATCCTCGCGGATACCCTTGGCCCAAGCCCGATGTAGTCTCCCCTTGTAGACCACGTCAACCGCGGAGTGCTGGTCGACAAGATGTTTCCGCAACGCGACAGCGGCGTCGGAGTTGCTGGAAGGATTAGGGGGCACCACAGGCGGGGTGCTAGCGGTTGGGGTGTCCCGAACCGCATCAATAAGCCGTATAGAGGCGTCCAAGTCGGAGTCCTTCAATAGGCGTTTACGAGCCCGCGTAGATGTCGCCATTTTTCTGAAAGCCAGAGAAAAGATGATGCGCGGTAGCACGTTTGGGTGTTGTGGCGGAAATGGAGGGATGACGTAACGGCTGAACGTGCGGAGCGGCGAAAAGAGCGAAGGGCACTTGCAAATGTCGGTGTGGCCAAAGGTGTCCGGAGCACCAGCCCAAAATACGTAAACCAGCGGGATCAGGGCAGGTAAAGTAACGCAAATGAACATTGCCAAAACCAAGCAATAGCAACGCGCGGTGCCCATGACTCAGCCGCAAGAGACGTCTACCGTAAAATCATGTCCAAATCCTAGTCGCACCCAAACGCGCAAGCGCGCACCACCTTTCCAAGCGGCTGCTTAGCCAATCATGGCCAAGATAGCAAGTGGAATGAAAACGTGGATGGGGCCACGACCTACCGGAATATCCTAGTACACCAGATATCAGATAGTCCCGTACTCTTGTGGATAAAACTCTGTAAGATAAATAAACCCTAAGCTAGATATACCCGGAACGGTCTCGGACGGTCTCGGAGTCTAGCCTACCTGTGACACAGCGTGTGCCACAGTACGAACCTACAGATCAGTCAGCAGTCCAGTGTTGGTCCTAGGGATCTGTTATAGGGGCCTGCACCGGGACTCCCAGTCAGGGCTGCCTATACAGATTTCAGCACCCACCACTGCGGCTAAGGCTAATCACACCTCCAGGTTTCGAGATAAGCAGACTCGGCCACTGTAAAGCCGGTCGGCAGAGCCGAGTTCAGCAGACGGATTCCAATCAAGAAAAGCATCCGAAGTCAATTGAGAAGATAACCGAAAGGCGTTGACACCACCAGACCCAAGTGGGTCAGGCGGATCCCAGAGTGGAGTGGCAAAACCATCGGATTGCAAAGCCGCTGAGGTCGATTGAGAAAAGAACGGTGTCACATCACGCGGCGGCAATGACGAACCAGTAGTAATCACAGGCGGGCAAAGGGAATCCAGTAATGCATCACCGGGATGAACCGCACCGTAGCCGTAGGTGGCTCCGGGCTCAACCAGGCCCCTGACACCACCGCCGACCACGAGTGTCGGCATCGCCGTAGCACTGAAGAGAAATGTAGCCACCATGAAGAGACTGAGAGTAAATTCACCGATGCCAAATGGCCTGGAGCCTCTGGGAACTCCGAATCGCCGAAATGCCGCAGCCGCCGGCGGTGCACCCCCCTCAATTTCAGTCAGGCAGACACCAGGAGGGTAGTTGGAGCCCTCCCCATCATCATCGGAGTCACAGACGTCAACAGGCTCAGGGTCAATGTCAAACCAGTCAGGGTGGACAGCGTTGAATGTTTTGAAAGAGTTATCAGCAGGAGCCATCGGGCCGAGAGCCAGAGAGGCAGACGGCGGCACAAAGGCGGCACGTCCGATCTCATGCAAGTCCACTGGCTCACCATGCACGGGTGCAGAGGCCTTCGGCAGCAGCTGCTTGTCAGTGGTCGGCTCAGCGACACCACCAGCAAGCGGACCGCTGACCGCAGCAAATGCAACACGGCCAATGGAAAGATGCTCAGCAGGTGCAGACTCAGCAGAGGCAGCAACATCCTTGAACTGCTGCAGAGCCGTAGGCTCTGGAGCAAAGGAATGCGCAGACAGCTCACAGATTTCGGGTTGCCCCACAAGAGCACACAAGTGCTCCATGGACCCATCATCCCCAGCGCCATAGTGCCGCTGAAAACGAAGGGCAAGCACGTCGGAGTCATAAGACTCGACGGCTTGGCAGTAGGATGCCGAAATGGACAAGGGGTGAGTGTCCTTGTGAGGACACTCACTCAGCCAATGCTTTGACCCAACGGCGCGGCACTTCCCGTGCCTGCACGCTGGGACAAAGGTGCCAGACCGCTTGTCAAAAGCCACCTCCGGAGAGGCGGAGTGAGCAAGCGGTTGCACTCCAGGACGGTGGAAGTTGCGCGGAGTGTGTTTCCCAGGAGGCGGCTTGGAGCCACCCCTCTTAAGGGAATCCACATCCCGCTGCAACTTGACCAACTGAGCACTGAGCCGATCAATGGCCGAAGCCAGGCCAGTGTCAGTGGTGCAAGATGCCACGGATAGAGGACGCCCCGCAGTACGCTTGCCCGAGAGCCGCCCGCAGCGGTACTGTTCGCGAACGCGTGCTTGCAGGGTGAGCAGACTTACAGCCGCACGCTGGTCAGCTCGAGCAAACGAGTCAACCAGCGTGGCGTAAGCCGGCCCAGACAGAGCAGAGCGGAATTGTCTCTTAACAGCGTCCTCGGGCAGCGTCTGCAGACGCTGTGCATCCCGAAGACAACTGTTAAAGAGACGAATGCCAGAGTCAGGGTCATGCTCATCTGAGATTTTCACCTCAAGCAGCTCAGCAAAAGACTCGGACGGAGTCGAATCATCAGCAAGCATACGCACCACCTCGAGGGTGGCACGTTTGCCATCAGCAGGAACATCAGCCCCAGAAGCCTCCACCCAATTACGGGCAGGAGACCCTGGTGCGGTCAGCAGCAACAGCACAGAGTACAGGAGTTCATTGGCAGTAGGCATGACAGGGACATCAGCATCAGTCAGCTCAAACAGGGGTGCAACTGCCTGTGCCTGCAGCGTGAAAAGCTGCTTAATCTCGGAGATCAGCTGTGAAAAAATGTCCGAAGCCGACGATTCATTGCCATGAAATTTTGCCGTTTTGTCGCCCAAAACCTTAGTGGCCGCTGTCTTAGCGCACTGAACATCGAACGAATCCTTCCGTAATCGCTGCACGAGCGTTGCAGTCGCAGCCGGCTCGTCAGCCGAAGCCAAATGTGGCGTCGTGGGGGTAGCCGAATTTAATGCCCCAACATCATCGAAAATAGTTGCTAATTTGCGCGCTCTAGCGCGCGTACGTGGCCTCTGCGGTGTTTCCATTCCAAAAATGACGGTGAGATGGGGAGCGTGGGCTAGCGTGGCGGCAGCAGTTAGATCAATAGTTGCAGCGGCCAATCCCTGCAGAAGTCTCAGCGTTAAAACCAACATCAAACAGGTCATGAGCCGATTGGCTAAAAGTGGTTGCGACCCACAATACGCGGAATGCCCTCTCCACCGGCCAGGTGAAACGTAAAAAGAAGCCATAGCGAGCGACGATACTGCTGCCGAAGAATGTTCCAAAACTGATCTCCACTTCAAGGATAGGCCATACCGCGAAAAGACGAACTACTGCCTAAAGGGGCGCCCACCCCATCTCTGTGTCAAAACTTAGCCAAACATGGCAACAGCTAGGCGCTGTGCCATCAGAATTACTAGGGAAGTGGTGACGCGCATAACCTGCGAGAACAGGTGTTCCGCTCGGATAAACAAACTGGCTAAGCTCCCATAAACAGTCCGGCCGAGTGCTTTTATCATGCATCTCGAAAACCCGGATAATACGAAGTAATGACTGACAGTACAGTACTACTGTACTGTCATCCTAGCTACTAGCGGAGTCACGGTTCCGATCAGATACGGGTCAGGCTAGGGGCTATCAGAGCCCATAATAATAACCCTGAACCTAAAGTCCAGCAGTCTCTTTTATTTCCTCCTGCTGGTGTTCCCTTAGCTGGTGTAGTTCATTTCCCTCTCCTGGGCAATTCAGTTGGATATGTGTATAGGTGCATTGTGCTGTTGTGCCGCATTTCTGGCAGGTCGGGCTTTCTCCCAATCCCATCCTGTGTGCCCTATGTGGGGATGCTTGTAAGCCTGTGAGTTCCCTGCACCTATAGGCCGTGAAATACTTGGATGCAATCTTTGATATATCCTTGATTGGTTTCACATGATTTTCCTCCAATAGTCTGAGTGCCCTGCCCTGTCCAGGCATGTCTTTCCATTTTTTGTGGTGGCTCATTTTTTGGAGCCGCCTAATGTGGTTTCTGCTGCCTCCTGTTATGGATTGTTCATGAAAGAGGAGAGAAAAGTCTAAATCCCCGTCTTCGTCGAATCTAAGCTGTCTCCCGCTGTATCTAAATACCGCTCTTTTGGCCGTTCTATCTACTTTGTCATGGAGCCTATCGTTATTGTGCCCTCTGATCCATTTAATCAAGAGTTTCGCTTGTCCCGTTGTGTTGTAATATCCTAATTCTTCCAAGATCAGTCTGATGGCTACCAAGTCCCTTCTGTTTGGCTCTTGCATAAGGTCCCTGACATTTAGGGTTCCAGGGTCACGGTTTACAGCATTGATAGTTGCCATGGAGTCAATTACATGGGTAAGGGGAACCAAGGTGTTCAGTATTTCATGCTTCCGGTCTTGGAGTAACTTTCTGAGTCCTAAGACTTCTGCCGTAGTAGAGCTAGGTTTATGGATGTTATCTATGATTCCTGCTGTGGGTGAGGTAATAGGTGTTTCCCTTGGTATGTTATGTTTGCTCATGATTGGTGTTGAGTCTCCCTCCTCAAATCTCATGTATGCTGCTCCGCAACTTGCAAAAGATGTGCTTTTGTAGAGCGATCCGTCACTTGCAAAGTCAAAGCTAACCCTATTATCTGCTCCGTCATGTGTGCCCTGTTCTTCATCTTCTGATGCACTCGGGCAGCTAAATTCACTGTTATCCGCTGCACATGAGTTGTTGCACCTTGCTTTGAAAAGGTCTTTGAGTCTATTTTCAACATATGTTAAGTATATCTCGGCTCCCGGTCCTCCTCCTGTGTTGATCCTAGCTGTACTGTTGGCATGCATTTTTAGAATGTTTTGGTCTGTCGGCATTAGGGTTGTACCGTCCTGCAGTATTTGATACTCATTAACTAGAAAGGTCTTCAATCCTGTTTTGTCCGGTATGTATATCCCTTCTTGATCCTTGGTGTACATTTTCAGTTGTAAAGTACTTGAGCCAATGTCATGTCTCTGAACTGTGACTAGCTTTATCCCTTCCTGGCCCATTCCTGTTCCTTTCCAACACATCATACCCTCCTCCGGGGCTTGCGGTGTGTCTCTGTATTTGGATTTAACCTTCCGTAGTTCTGCCCCTGACTCATCACATACAACTTCTGTCTGGAGGGCTGAAAACCATGATGGGGGTTCTGTTCCTTGTAGGCTATGCTTTGCCCGTAATTCTTCCCAGCTAAGCATGAGCCCTCCACAAGGCTGAAGAAAGGAACCCATGTATCTAATTTTCCGAGTTGCAACTAGCATACTTATCTTCTCGTACACGGGTTTCGGGAGTGACTAGTAAAGGAAGGTCTGTAGTTCCTCGTAATCTTGGAGGGTTGAATGCTTTGTGTCTATAGAGTAACCATATTTTGACAATATGTAGCCTACCCTTTTGAACCAATTCCCACTTTTGTCTGTGGCTTTTTTGAAAGGGAGGTGGTGGGATAAAGGAGAGCCCTGAATTTTGAGTTCCCTCGCTTCTCTTTCCATAACATAACTTGCCATTTTGCTCCATGTGCTGTTGTTGTCTCTGTACAGGTGTGCATTCGGTGTGCCGTGTGACCCCTGTATGATCTGGTCACTCCAATATTCGTGTTCTGTTGTATTGCATAGTGTGATTAAGGTTTCCGAGATGCATGTAGCATGGGCAATGTCTGTTACATTGTCAATCCCCGGTCCTCCTAGTGCGGCCGGTGTCCAGACTAATTGATGGTTTGTGTCTATGGGACAATTTAAGTATCTCGGGACGAAGTTTGCTATTGTGCCATCAATTTCTTTTGCTACATTGTTTGTTTCCGTGCAAATAATCGATGTAACTTTCAAAGGATATGCCATTCTTGGCACGACAACCGCATTGATTATGTAGCGAAGCTGGTTCAAGTTTAAGGTTTGTGTCTGCACTGACAGTAAGCTTTGGGTGAGCTTATCCATAAGTATCTGCTTTTGGTGTTCCCATCCGCCATCTAGTGCAAACCAAACCCCTAAGTATCGGTTTGCTTCATTTCTGTTGCTATACTCAAGATATGCAGGGGTCTCGGGCGGAAGCCATTCGGACCATATGTTGGGCCCTTCCTCTCCGTCTTCGGTTTTCAGCATACCTCCGGGCACGAGTTTATGTTCCAATTCGGTATGCCTTTCATATGCTTTACCCCTCTGTCTTGTAGGTTTCCTGTGGGAGTACTTCGATTTTTTAGCATTAATGGGAATCCCTATGAACCGCATGAACTCATTGATCACCCCGAGCATGTCCTGTACTTCCGCTTTTGATTTCCCTATCAGGATGATATCATCACAGAAAAATCTGGCAAAGATGTTAGGCGGTGAATTCATGTTCAGCCATTTCCTGTTCTTCTGGGGTGATGTTGCTCCCGGGTTTCTGGTGGCATCTCTCGGTTTCTCTAGAGCATACCCGTAGGTTTTTTTGTTGGGATTCTTCCCGTTTGCCCTTTCGGCCAGCCAGATGGCCAATATGTCCATAATTGCCGCAAACCTGATGGGACTTAGGACTTCTCCTTGGGGCACCCCGCATTCGAGCATCCATTCATCTGTCATGCCTTCAGATGTGAGGACTGATCGGGATGCTTCGGATGTGATGTCCGAGATGATTGTAATGATGTTTTCGGGCAATCCTATTTTCTCCAGTGCTAGTTTACTCATCCAAAATTCTGCTCGGGCAAAGGCTTGTTTAAGGTCCAGGTAGACAACATGCAGTTCTTTATCGAATCTGTTAGCATCGGAGATCACTTCATTTAGGATTTGCAACGAATCCTCAATGTTTTTATTGGGTAGAAAGGCATCTTGGATTGGAAAAAAGACTGGATGTTTGGATAAGGCCTTCTTTATTCTATTTGCAATGATGGAATTGAACAACTTCATGCCTGTTTCCAGCATGGTGAGTGGTCTGGAATTATCTGAAGTGCACGGTTTGTTTGGGTCTTTGGGGATTGGCTGAATGAAGCCCGCTTTTGCTAATTTTGGAAAAGAGCCTGTCCTCAAGATGTTGTTAAACATTTCAAGTATTAGTTCCTGGAGGTTTTGGGGTCCCTGTATCCATTGTGCATAATGCATTCCCGATGGGCCTGGGGCTGTGGATACTCCACATGATCCATAGACTGCCTCCAACTCCTTCATAAGTATAGGTTCTGCTAGCTGCTCAATGACATGCTGAGGTAGTTTGGGGCTGTTCTTTAAGATCGATTTCAACCATGGGGGTAGGTGCTTGGGTGCTTCAGGTCTTGTGGAGAAGAGTTTGTTTTCTTTGTATTCTTTTAAGATAGCTTGCTTCCTTTCATTTGCTGTTAGCGGTACCTCACCTTTGTCGTCATATTCTGGAGCTGCACCCTTTTCCGTCCCTTTTTTGTTTCCTAAAGCTTTGTCCAAGAAGGCTGAAACTTTCTTTGCAAACAAATATTGCATATCTTCCTTCTCCCGGAGCTTCCAGTATCTTATGTCCTTGAGTCTGCTCTCTTGGAATGCTTTTGTGACTGTTGGCAGGCTCGCCTCAAGTCTGTTACTCCATGCCTCGGCAGTTTCCTGTGGTTTCCTACAAAGACTGTCACAAGGTATGGTGCTGACGAGGCATTCTGTTGCTTCCAAGTCCTTCTCCTTTTCTACCGCTCCCAGAATTCGGTGTGCTTTTCTCATTGACTGGAGCCATTTGTATAGATAATTTGATGTGGCTGATGGGACCGGCCTTTTGTGCATCTTTTTCCCCCTCGTTCCAAATGCAGCACACGCCGCTTTGTTTGCTGATTCATGAATGAAGTCCCAAGTGTGGTCCGTATCTTCTTCATGGGAACTACAGTTTTCTATATTCTCCTTACTGCCCTCCAGTTCTTGCTTTGTGTTTACTAGCTTTTGTAGTCTTTCTGTATAGGCTTTCCATCCGGTGGCATATTTGAAGTTGTATGCTTTGGTTTTGTCAAGGGCTGCTAGGGGTTTGCCGCATTGACTCCAATGCTCTGCTTGCAGGCTCTGATGCATGCAAATGTCCCATATGTGCCCTTCTTCATGCTCCTTAGGTCCTACGAGTTTTAAGACTTCTGTGTTTCCCAAATGAAAGTGTGCTTTGAGGTATTTCAGAACATCTTTTTCCCCATACTTGATTGGGAATTTCAAGCTCCAAAGGTTACCAATTTTTGTGTAACCATGCTGTGTCACGCCCTCTGGCATGCCAATCACTAGAACAAGGTTTTTGCTTAAGTTTTCTTAAGTTTGCTTAAGTTTTCTTAAGTTTGCTTAAGTTTGCTTAAGTCGGTATAAATCGGTAGAATTATATACCCGATGACATAGGAATGTCACCAAGCCCGCTTCAGGAGGCCCCAGGGTTCACGCGAGAGCCCCAGAATGACTGGCGCGATGCCAGGAGATATGACTCGAAGAGGCTGGGTTTGTAAAAGGCCAAAGATTTGTCTTGCAGTCGACGATGAGTAATTATACCCACTGAATCAGTCGAGGTATAAAAGTTTGTGGCAACCTGATTCGCGAAGGCTCGCGTGCACTATAAATATGTCAGGGAATGTCGTGAATGGGGAAAGCCTGTCAGTGGTGTAGTCCAATCAAGATCACGATCGTCATCATACCCATGCATGTGACATATATACTGTATATGATAAATACTTGGAACATTCGATTTCAAATCAGGCGAGGGTTTAAACTGCGGCGGGCGGGGCTTATTCTTTCTATCGAAAGAGAAGGTTTGTTGACCACCTTCCCTTTCCGCCCTAGTAGAAAATTTGAAGTTTGGATATATAATAAACATGGCGTCTTCTCCTCCCGCACGTGCGTCTGGTAGCAATCGCGCAGCAAGACTTCTTGCTGCGGCGGGACGCTCCAACGGCGGGGGAGTTCCACCGGTGCGAGCTTCAGTTTAAATTTTGTGAAACAGCATGGTCTTAGACCGACGTTTTTCGTTGGGCGTGTTTTGCGTTTGTTCCCCCCCCCCACACAGTCGGGTTATCGGATGTGCAGGTTGTGGGGCAAGCTGCCCAAGCCGGTGCTGCAGCAGACGTGTTGGACCTGAACGAGGATGTCAACGAGGAGCCCGCGGGTGAAGAAGGCGGCGCTCCTGAAGAGCCTGCAGAACCGACGGTGAGTTTTCTGTGGCTTTGTGATTTGCTTTAGGAACCTGCTTGCTTATCTTAAAATACGGTCCGCCGTCGGAGGTTTCCTATTAAAAAGAGACGTGGGTACAAGCGTGGCTCTCGACGAGGTGCCGGTGGGTCGGGAGCGGCGTGCGCGTGGCCTGATTCAAGGCTCGCTGCGCGCCCCCTGTACCCGTGGCTACTCGTCATCATTGCATTTTCGGTCGGGGTAGGTGAGGATCCCAGCCGGTGGGTTAGGAGAGGCGTGCGCGTGTCCTTGTTATTCAAGGCTCGAGGCGCGCCCCCGGACCCGTGGCTCGGTTGAAACGGGGTGTGGTAGCTGGAATTTTTGAGGTTGTTTCGGGTTGGTGCGGCCGACCGTGGGCGTAAATGGGTAGGGCACATTGAATACGTATGGTGCGGTGTGAGGACAACTCCTCTGACACGCGACCATATTAAGGGGGTGTGGCCGGTAGGATGTATGTCTTTGTTTCGGGTGGGTGCGGCAGACCGTGGGCGCATGTGGGTTGGGCAAATCGAATATATATGGTGCGGTGTGAGGACAGCTCCTCTGACACGCGACCATAACAAGGGGGTGTTGCCGGTAGGATGTATGTGTTTGTTTTTTTTTTTGGGACTATCTCTCTGCAACTGGCCAGGGAAGACGGCTGCGAGACGCTGCTTGCACGAAAATTTTTACGATAAATTTCAGGAGATAAAATGGGTAAAGGGAAGATATTATTGAAATTTAACGCAGGAATTTTGTGTTAAAGCGCGCTTTCACGATATGGGGGGGCGAAAGCCGGCATCGAGCGGACTAGCGACCAGTCCGCAACACGAAGCTGCGGAAATGAGCTTGGAGCTGCTCATCAGCACGGCTCAGGCTGCGCTGAGAGCCCAACGGCTTGCACGAAGGCAAGGGGCACCCCTGCCTGAGTGCATGGGTGACGACGAGACCATCGCGCTCACGCCTCAGCAGAACCTGACATACTTGGCTCTGCACGCCACTCGTGCAGTGGCGACGGCAGCAACGGTTTGCTTTCCCGCATTCCAGCGGGCTAGCAAAACCGTGACGGGCTTGGCGACTACATCGACTTTTCCGCCTCCTCCATCCGCGCAAGGCACCGCCCACACGCAGGGGCCCAGCGCCAGAACGCAACGACGCAGCTCGCAGAGGCATAAGGCGAGGGGAAGAGCTGAGGAGCGGAACCATCCGCCAGCAGCTACGGGTTTTTTCACGACCAGCTCCCCTATGCCAACCGTAGTGCCAGGAGGTAAATTCACGTTTGGCGAAGTCTCTGGGCAAGTGCAGCCCACAGACTTCAGTCTGGCTGCGCCGCCATCTGGCAGCGGAGCAGTCAGCGATTTCAGCAGTTTCAGCGACGTCGTGCGGACATCGACAGCAGAGCAACCGCCCTCTCCTGGTGAGAAGCGCAACGGAAAGCCGCCATCGGTGCCGCCAAGCCCGCCGCGAATCAGCAAAAAGGGGAAGGCAGCAGAGCAGCCTGGTAGCCACGAGGACGAGGACATTGCCGACCTCGAGTACGAGGACCCTTGGCACGAGGCAGACGGCTTGGACACTGACGTGCACGACTCGTGCATTTAGGATCCAACGCCGATGCGTACTTCCCTAGTGTGTTGCACTGAACGCACTGCTTGGCCTTGCTTGTGTTAGTCAAGAGCCATCACAGGTGGCCACTCGCGAGAGCTGAGCAAAAGGCCGGACACCGCTTTTCGTCCCTCACATCACGACGCATCCGGGGGTTTTTCAGCGGCGACAGCGGCGTGGATTCTGGAAGTGGCAGCAGCAGACCACAATATTCTGTCAGAACATCCTAGAACCTGACTGTAAACTGCCCATTCACAAACAGTGGTAACCCTGGGGCTGACAGTGATTACACGTCAGCTCACTGACCTGCCTGTATCTTTGGATAGGCGCCCTAGTTGAATCTCCGATTGGGAGCGTGTTCGTCGCTGTTCGTGCTCCACTAGTCGGGGGTTCTTGCATCCACCCTTTCTGCTAGGTGGGTGCTAAACTAGGTTTCATCTTTGACCTGCCGGCGTAGGCCCTCATCCTGCAGCCTCCCGTTATGAGGCATGGCTGCAGACTAGATGCTGTTAGCATGGCATAAACCACCTAGCAGAATCCAAGGGCTAAACTCTCTAGTGCACTGGACTGGGTAATAGCAGTTAGGGCAGAGGGGCAGGCTTGACCGCTGAGCACCTAATAATATCACGTCTCCGGTAGGAGTATGTTACATTTTTTCTTTTTTCTTTTGTTTGTTTTGGGTCGGTGCGGTGGAGCGTGGGCGCATGTGGGTTGGGCACACCGAATATATATGGTGCGGTGAGAGGACAGCTCCTCTGACACGTGACCACAATAAGGTTGTGTGCCCGGTAGGATGTACGTGGTAGTTTTGGGTTGGTGCGGCAGACCGTGGGCGCATGTGGGCAGGGCACACTGAATATGTATGGTGCGGTGTGAGGACAGCTCCTCTGACACGCGACCATATTAAGGGGGTGTGGCCGGTAGGATGTATGTGTTTGCTTTGGGTTGGTGCGGCAGACCGTGGGCGCATGCGGGTTGGGCACACGGAATATATATGGTGCGGTGTGAGGACAGCTCCTCTGACACGCGACCATATTCAGGGGGTGTGGCCGGTAGGATGTATGTGTTTGTTTCGGGTCGGTGCGGCAGACCGTGGGCGCATGTGGGTTGGGCACACCGAATATATATGGTGCGGTGTGAGGACAGCTCCTCTGACACGCGACCATATTAAGGGGGTGTGGCCGGTAGGATGTATGTGTTTGTTTCGGGTCGGTGCGGTGGACCGTGGGCGCATGTGGGTTGGGCACACCGAATATCTATGGTGCGGTGTGAGGACAACTCCTCTGACACGCGACCATAACAAGGGGTGTGACCGGTAGGATGTATGTGGTTGTGTCGAGTTGGTGCGGTGGACCGTGGGCGCATGTGGGTAGGGCACACGGGATATATTTGGTGTGGTGTGAGGACAGCTCCTCTGACACGCGACCATATTCAGGGGGTGTGGCCGGTAGGAGGTATGTGGTTGTTTCGGGCCGGTGCGGCGGACCGTGGGCGCATGTGGGTTGTGGCGTGTCGTATGTGTGTAACATCATTAAACATAATACTAGGTCTGATAGAGGAGGGCGGTTGCTGCACCTTTTGCAAGACCAAGAAACGCAAAACCCGCAGCCGTAACAACAAGTCCAAGCGTCTTAAGAAAAAAATAGTGAAGTTGAAAAGGGCACATAGTGCACTTGAAGCTTCTGTCGAGGAGGAGAAACCCCTTCCACAAGCACCGCTTCCCATATTCGTGGGTGGTTGCTCGGAGTACTACTCCCAGCTCACGTCCGTGAACAGTCGTCACCCACGCACAACCGCCTGGCGTTACGGCCCGGATGTCGCGCGCACTCTGGCGCAGAACTGCAACTTGGGTGAAGTCTCCTACAATATGGTCACGTTCTCAAATCCTTTAGGTCCGGCGAAAAAGTGCGACGGCGGTTTCGCGTCAACCAGAGTCGGTTGCACCCTCAACGGCACAGTTCCTTTGGTGTACAAAGAGTTCAGTCTAAAGCACTGGCCAAGCGCGTCAACCCGCTTTTCCGAGTTTGCTCGGGAACTATACATGACGACCCTCGCCGCGAATTCAGCTCCGCAGTACGTGTCGCCCATACTCCACTTCGGTTTGCGGCAGCTTGGCGAACGAGAACGTCCCGCATGTGCACCGTTCTTACTTTCCATGGACCACGGCATCTCCCTGGACGCCTTCCTGGCACAACCGCCCGTGGCTGTTACCATGACCTTCAAGAGAGACCTGTGCGCCAGAATCTTGACAGGCTTTGCTGCGCTGCATAAAGCCGGTATCTCCCACGGGGACGTCCGGGCAACAAACATGGTGCTTTCCCCGACGAGGCCCGACAGCTTGGTCATCATCGACTTCGGGCTATCAAGGCGGCAGCATAAGGAAGGGCTGCCTGAAGATCACTACCGAAGGCACCGATGGACCTCCGGAACGCCTGATGACGATGCACATCAGAAGCCTGGATCAGTGTATGCGCCGGAGTACAGTAATGGAGGACCGACACCTGCAACCGACATGTGGGCGATTGCCCCGATCCTCGTGCGCATCTTGATTCGAGATTCACGTGACGCCCTTAAGAGAGTTAATGATGATGCCACCAACGCGACTGTGCATGACATCCTGGGGAAGCGGTCAAGCAATACCTATGTCAGCCGTGCAATCTGGAACCCAGTTATGGACTGCGTGCACCGCGAGCCCGCGAAACGGCCAACCGCCGCTAGCCTTGCCCGTCTTTTTGTGGCCTCCGAGGCGGCTACCGATGGCAAGTTAGTGCTGTCTGGGAAACCAATAAGCGCCTATGGATGCTAACCTAGGAGGTAGATTCGTCGCCGATGTCCTCGTATAGGGTATTGGATGATGTTCATATGTTCCCGCCTGATGCCTGCATTGCGGCTGCAAAAGCTGCCTTCCTGGCATGCGATAAATCACAGCGATCCAGCCAGTTGGATGGAGATGGTTGGTTTTTTTACTTCTGAAAACCTACGTACCATGCCTTTTGCCGCAGGTAACATCCACACCTCGTCACGCGTATTGCAGCCAGGTTGGCTTGGAGCGGTGGTCTCTATTGAAAATCTGGACGCTTGAGCAACGCCGTCTTGCTGGTGGGTTATGGCCTGAGAGCTCGGCGGACTCCTTTGCGTTGCACGCGCAAAGCTTGCTGCTGGACGTCTTTGGTGATCAACATCTTCATCACGCTATATTCGTGAAGGCCGGGGAGTGTCCGCTGACCCCCTCCGCCAACTTTTTCGAGTTTGCAGGGTGGCCGCGGAGCGGCTGGTCTGTGCCCCAATTGGAACATCCCTACGGCCTACGGGGCCTGGTGCGACTTCGTGTATATGCCACGCCCCTCGACGGCAGCGGTTGCCATGGTTGGTGGGGGGAGGTTGTGCTTGTTCACGGTCCGTGGGGTCACCCTCGGTTACACTTCACCAACGTCTTCCAATCGTTTTTTGGGACGCAGCTTCACCGAGACCTTACAGATGCCCCCTCCATTTCAGAAGACTCCCCTCTCCTTCCTGTCAGCCGTCTCTTGACCTACGCGGAGCTTGGCGTTCAAGTGGATGCAGTGAACGCCAAGTGTGCGGCGTTCTCAGCTTGGCGTGCCACCGCACTTCGGATTGGCCGATGCTCATTGTGCAAGACCAGGCTGCCTCGTGGAACCAGGAGGCGGTGCCCATGCCGGCAAGTACGCTATTGCGACATAGTCTGTCAGCGTGCGCATTGGAGAGCGCCGTTTGGGCATAGGATGGAGTGCACGGCCCGCAAACCGCCGGCACCTTGGAGGTGGACCATTGAGGATCACCTAGCTTTTATGACAAACTGGAATTGTGATAGTGTTAATAACGAGGCAACAGCTCATTGGCAACAGCTAATAACACTCTTGAATAGTGAGGGAGAACACGATATGTGATACAATTTCTATACACTTTTTATGTATAAAGCCAAAATGAGCTTCTTTGGGAATTGTTGTATTTTTTGTACTCGCGAAATACGGTGCAGTGATTTGATCGTGATTGTCCGTTAATTGCTCCAAGTATTAAAGGTACATTATGGAGGCACGTAAATGTACTAAGATCGTATTGCAAGTATCAATAAAGTGCATTGAAAACCGATTGTGCGGTGTTTTAGGTTGCAGGCACGTTAACCGGTCTGGGCCACGAACCGCTGCGATCCGCGTGTGCGAATGCGTACGACACGCCAGACTCTTGGGTGGACATGACTGGATTTTTGCGGTACCGATGTCGGGCGTTCTGCTATGTCCGCCGCATGCGTCAAAATGTGGAGGGAGCCGAATCGTACTCCTTTGAGTTCACGTTTCACGGGCATTGCCTGTACGGCCCGGATGCATCCTGGGGCTCGCTGTTGGAGGGTGCACGTCCCCAAGGGAATGCAGAGATGTTTCTCCTGGATGTGCCGGAAACTGCACAAAGGCAATGGGAGCCCGAAAGCGATGCATGTGCGATGTTCGGTCCGCTAAAGTGCCCGGAACTGCGCTATGATCCACGACCGTTTTCTTCGCGTGCCCTTTTCTTGGCGCTGGTGGTTACCGCCGTGCGAACCATGTTCCACCGTGTCGTCCAATGGCGGGTGGATTTGCTCCAATCAGGCAATGTTGTCGTGGAAGGTCAGTTGCGTCGCGGATGGTGGAGGAAAAGCTGGGTGACCACTGGCCGGCCGGGCGAGACGTGGATGGCGTTTGTGTATGTGCCAGACAAGTATGCTGCGACAGGGCATCCGCATGCATGTGTATACAATCTTTAAATATCCAGCATATAGCTTTCTTACACGTGTGCATATCTCCTACATTCCAGCCAATCACGTGCTTACATTTGGATAAGATTCTTAAGTTTTCTTAAGTTATCCTTGAGCCATGTGGACAATATCCTCCTACCAAGAAGCTTCCACGTACTTACATTTTCTTAAGTTTTCTTAAGTATAATTCTTAAGTATACTGTCGGCCAATAGCTAACTGCCCCGATTTAAATATGCATAGTGTGGGTTTATATCGAAAACTTAAGAAAACTTAAGAAAAACTTAAGAAAACTTAAGAAAACTTAAGAAAATACTTTCAGAAGTGGCTCCTCCAGTGTTGCCTGCTCCACATATTTGCGAAGCAGCTCCGCTTCCCACCCGGCTGGTCCTGTCGCCTGATGGAATTCCACCTTGCCTAGCAGCTCCTTGTGCACTCTCGCATGCAGCTCACACAGGTGTCAGACCGCTGAGGAAGATGCCGGGCAGAGAGGCTCGGCTAATTGGCCCAGTGATCCCGTGTTTGTGCAGGGACTCCAGCAGCTCAAAGGCTTCCATCAGGGAGTGGTGGAAGGTTCGCGCGTTCCTCCCTGCGTTTCTGCCAGAAGCCTGCCGGGATCGAGATAGCATACTGGGCAGGATGCTGAGGTGCGCGTCACTGATGCAAGATCGAGCTAGAGTACCGATCAGATCGTGCAGCGTATTCATTTGACCGGTCAGTATCTTCTGGTTCAGCAACCCTTGGACTGACCCTTCCATCCTATCTCTGATGATCAAACGCAATTCCTCAGAGACAGTGGTGACCGTGGCTTCACTCCCCTCGTCGTCCTCGCTCACCTTCTTCGTACCCAGCGCCCTCTTCACCTGCGGCTCCTTGAAGTAGTCCTGCAGCTCCCTCAACAAAAGCTTCAGCGGCTGCAGCAGATGACCAGATGACTTCTCACCCGTCGTCTGGTCTAAAGGACACGTGTACGTGGTAATACGCTCCCTTAACTTCCGTAGGGTATTCAGAAGTCTATCCTCTGCATCCAGCCCCTTCAACCGTTCATCCGTGCTGGATCGGTCTCTGATCGGAGTGGGGGTCCACGTTCCTGCTCGGGTGCGTCTCTGCGGGGCGGGGGCCCACGTTCCTGCTCGGGTGCGTCTCTGCGGGACGGAGGGTCTGGATCTGGTGGGGGTTGCTGATCACCGTTATTCTGCGGCTGGGCTTGCGGCGTCGTTACCTCTGGCGTGGAGATGAGGGGCAAATGGGCTAGGGCTCCTGTCCAGGGTGACTTGGTGCACTCCTGACAAAGGGGCACCTGCACGCAGGTCCGGTTGGAACCCAGCATGACATCCCAGATTAACCCAGAAGTGACCCGGACCTGCCCCACGGGAGATTGCAGTAAACGACCGCACCGGACACACCCTGCGCCTTCGGGTACCGCGTGACCCGTGTCACCTATGAGTTTGCATCACTGGGCTGAGCAGGGTCTCCCGAACTCTGTGGTTCTTTGAGTGCCCGTAGCTCACAGCTAAGCCCGAGTACTTTGCTGCGATGGTGGTAGCCTCGTCCGCTCCCGACCTGTGCACTCGCACGTGATCCCTGATGCTCTGCTCCACTGTGATGGGGGCTGAAGGGTACCTCCACTCTTCCAAGGCTGCTATCTGGTCCGCCGTTGCGGTCTGATTCGCTGCCGCCTCCAAACACAAAGGTTGCCCAGAAGAGGCTGAACTCGGCTCCTCTCTCCCTGTCCCTGAGGACTGCACTGTGCCCTTGGCCCCAGAACGGTTAAGCACTACTGCCAGCTGCCATACATCCTCCGCACTCAGCGTTGGGTGCAAGGCTTTTGTGTGTTCATGCCACACCAAGTCTGACTCCTCCGGTGAGGGGGGGCACCCTGGCAGCAGGTGAGGGGTACCCCTCTCCTGCAGCTGCACTGATCTTTGGGCTGCCATCATGGCTTCCCACCCCTCCTGCTCCCAGCGCACGTTCTCGCCTGCCGCCACCGCTTTAGCTATGGCCAGCTGCCTCTCTTCCGGTAGGCACTCGAAAGCCTGGTCTCTCAGAGCCTTGTCCTTCAACAGGGTCTTTACAGTCATTTCTGGTGTCAGAGGGTGGTCCTCCTCCACCGCCACAGCCTTCCCTTTCTCCTCAGCCGTGAGTCTGCGTTGCTTCTTGGACTTCTTGGACTTCTTGGACTTCTTGTTCTTCTTCTTGAGTCTCCGCCGTCCTCCGCTCCGCCCTTCACTGCCAGAGCTGCTGCTGCTGTACCTACGTTCCCGCCTTGGTGATACCGACCTTCCACTGAGTGACGATCCGCTACTTCTGCTGCTGGAGTCGTCCTCTGGGAGTCCTGGCTGCGCTGTCCGGCTGTCTCTGGGTGTCTTCACCACTGGGGCCAGTACTTCCTCCACTGTTCGGTTGACGAGGCGTCAGGAAGCACAGCGAACCTGTTGCCCTGAGCAGAATACTCGTCTGGCTCCAAGGCTCGTGCCCGTTCGAAGTTTATTCCAGCAAAGTGCCTGACTGGAAGTCCTCCGTTGTGCCTGAGCGCACCATGCCTTAGCATGCGTGAGTACTCCCTCGAGCTCACCTGACTCCTCAGATCCTGCAAGTTCGCCACCGTGGCAGCGTATAGCTGCATACGGCCATGCCGGGTGCGAGGTTCGTTGTTGAACCAGCGCACGAGGGCCTCCCTCTCCTTTCTGGTTGCTGCCACCAGTTGCAGCCTAACTGGGGTGCTCCGCTGTGACCCAGCACTCTCCCCACTGTGGTCACTCCAGAGGGAGTTGACATCCTCCGTCCACCTTAGCACCCTCACCTTCTGGTGTGGCTCCTTTCTGCTGTGGACTCTGCCAAGAACGGCCTGTTCCGACAGCCCTCCTGAATCCTTCTGTTGACGTTTTGTCGAGGGTCGGAATGATGAACTAGCTGCTGGTGCTGAGGTTGAGCTGGCGGTTGCAACTGGGTCCGGGTTGTGAACAGGCAAGTCCGCAGGCTGTAACCCGTGTGTCTCTCTCAGCTGTCTGATAGAGTGTGCTCCCGCTTGCAATCGAGACCCATGTGCCTCCAGTGCAGTCACTAAATCTGGACTGGCTAAGTCACCTGACACTGACATTGGTGCTGGAGGGTTGCCAGGTGTTGGCAAGTGGGGAAACACGTCAGTGTAACTGGGTTGAGCAACGCCTGCGTGAGTCACTGGGACAACGCTCACTTGGACTGCTGGGACAGCACTTGCGAGGGCGGCTGGGGCAGCGCTGGCGTGAGCCGCCGGAACTGCGCCTGCTTGGGCAACGCCCGTGTGAGTCACTGGGATACGAACCGCTCACTTGGGCTGCTGGGACAGCACTTGCGAGGGCGGCTGGGGCAGCGCTGGCGTGATCCGCTGGGTCTGCGCCTGCTTGTGCAACTGGGGCAGCACCAGAGGCAGCTGCGTCCACTGCTGGCTGTGTTAGTGACACGACCGCTGCTGCTGCCTGCGTAGAGGGCACGCTCACTGGCTGTTCTGGCGAGGCGCTTGCAGGGGAGTTACTACTGGCTGCTGCTGCTGCCAGGCGGGCCTCTGTTCTTCGTTTCATCTTGGCCCTGAGCTCGTCCAACCTCTTCGTCGTTGAACTTGCTGATGACGAACTGCTCCCTGGTGACCTGACTGCGCCTGTATCCAGTGGAGATTGGCCAGGGCCTCCGGCGGCCCGCCCCTGTTGGTGTGGGGACCCGATCCCCCACCTTTGGGCAAGGTGCCTCCACGCTGGCCCCCACGGCTGATGTCGCAGGAAAATGGCCAGGGCCTCCGGCGGCCCCTGTTGCTATGGGGACCCGATCCCCCATCTTCGGGCAAGATACCGCTACGCTGGCCCCTGCCGCTGGTGTCGCAGAAATTTGGCCAGGGCCTCCGGCGGCCCCTGTTGGTATGGGGACCCAATCCCCCACTTTTGGGCAAGACGTCACTGCGCTGGCCTCTACTGCGACGTCGTAGAAATTTGGCCAGGGCCTCCGGCGGCCCCACCTGTTGGTGTGGGGATCCAATCCCCCACTTTTGGGCAAGGTGTCACAGCGCTGGCCTCTGCTGCTGACGTCGTGGAAATTTTGCCAGGGCCTCCGGCGGCCCCTGTTGGTGTGGGGACCCACTCCCCCACGTTTGGGCAAGGTGTCACAGCGCTGGCCTCTACTGCTGACGTCGTAGAAATTTTGCCAGGGCCTCCGGCGGCCCCTGTTGGTGTGGGGACCCAATCCCCCACTTTTGGGCAAGATTCTGAGGCCAACAATGCTGACAATATCGCCGGATCAGAAGCGCTGCTCTGCGTGTCGTCAGGAAAGAATACAGCAGGGGACACCGCACAGGAGCCAGCGCTGAGCTGCGACACTGGCAACAGGGGTCCTACTGGTGCCGGTTCTCCTCCCCCCCCTCAGGACTGGCAGATCCTGCAGCAAGGAAAGCAGGTGTAGGCCCAGGCGTGAGGGCACTGAAAGGGACCGGGGACACGGGTCCCAGAGCAAGCGGGGCAGCTGGCACCTGCGTTTGCCACAGTGACCTCGGCTGCAGCTGGTGTTGATGCGGTTGCTGCTGTTGCCAAAGCATTTGCCGCTGTAATTCCAGTTGCTGCTGGTGGTGTACGAACTGCTGCTGTAATTGCTGTTGGTGAAGAATTTGCTGCTGCGGCGTCATCATCATCCCCGCGTCGAAATCAGCTCCCGGAGGGTACGCAGCGAATTGTGCAAAGTTGTCGTACGGAAATTGCGGAAACCCAGCCGATTGTGGTACGAAAGACGGCGGAACCCCGAAGTGGGCGCCCAAATTTGACACCGCCGATACAAATGGCGTCACTGGCTGCGGAGAAGCACCCGTACGAGCGACGGGCAGATACGCCCCAGAGTTACTTAAATTGTCGTCGTTCATCATTGCTGCGCCGGGCTAGCTGACGTGTTTCGGCGATAAATTCCGGTCAGAACACGATCAATTACCGGTGAAACAGCTGGCAAATTAAAATTGTGCGGAAAGGTCGCTCGAAAAAGAAGATTTCCTGCGCAACGAAATGCTGCTGCCGTTGATTACTTCTCTAGCTTTGCGCACGGAAACGGCAGCAAGCTAGAGATACAGGCAGACGTCGATTTACACACGAATTTGCCGCGGAAGGACAATTTGTGCGGAAAGATCACCGTTCGAAGCAGGAAAGCACCAAAATACGGTGCAGAGGTCGTCGTCCAATTACAGTCGTACGGCTGCTGTCGGTACGGATTGTTACGGGCGCCTGCCTCGTGGAAAATTTGTTGAATTAAGTCAAAATTCCAGTGTCGCGCGAAGAATCCTTCGGAAAGGTCGCTAGAGAAGAAAAAATGGGCAGGCGGCAAGCTGTGAAGTCGTCATTATGTCGGCACAGTGTCGATATTTTTTGCAGATATACAGTGTTCTCACGAGGACAGGTTGTGCCGTTGTCAAGGCACGATTCCTTCGCCCAAGGGCGGAAAATTCAGGCTAAAATTATGTTGGTACAACGCGTTGTAGAACGTAAATACCAACGGAAGTCGTGAACCACGACCACGCTGATACCGGTTGTTCGGTTGTGAGGACTGAACCAGTCTCACAGGTATGTAAGCAAACACTTACAGGTAATATGGTGCAGAAACCATAGGGTGTTTATCGGATGACTTTGGGTAATGTCGGATATTTCGGATGTTTCGGTTAACACTTTACTGTTTGAGGTTACAAGACACCAGAGGTTGGTGCCAATGTGTAACTAATTCAAAAACTGACATGCGAGCTTGTTCAGCTCTTTAAGTAGTAACATGTCGACTCGAATTCCCTCAGATCTCTTCGAATTCGACAGTCACAGTGCTCAATCACTTCATGTTCACCCATCCGATGACATGTCTTGTCATTTAGCCCTTGGGCTGCAGCTGCCAGTCATACAATGATCTCTGCTCTGATTTGCTGAATAATCATAGACCTGATGATGTGGCAAGAACTGAGGCTCTCCTGGTTTCCCTCCAGTTTTGTTTGGCTGTTTGAATATAAAATGGTTCCCCCCATATCTGGAATGGTTTCCCACCAATTCTCTCAACCTGATCTGCTGTGGTTGCAGATGTTCAAAAGTCACATGCTGTCAGTCACCCTCGTCATACCTATCGGCCATACTGGTGACTGTCATCGGTGCTGTCACTCGTCATTCTGACACGTCTGTCTCTCGTCTGACTCGCGATACACCCTAGTACAGTTTTTATTCTTATTTATTTGGGTGCATTTCAGTATGAGCGTAGGCAAATATAAAATATCGCAATATGAGCGTAGGCAAAACATTTAATAGCACTTTAAGCGTAGGCAAAATATTTAATAGCACTTTGAGCGTAGGCACATGATTTTAATCCTAGTCTGCACGTAGGCAAATGCTTTTAATGCTAGTCTGCGCGTAGGCAAATGGTTTTAATGGTAGTACGAGCGTAGGCAAATGATTTTACTGCCTACGAGCATACCGCCATTAAAATCATTTGCCAACGCTCATACTAGCATTAAAATCATTTGCCTACACGCAGAGTGGCATTAAAAGCATTTGCCTACGCGTAGACTAGCAATAAATGCATTTGCCTACGCTCAGACCGCTATTAACTAATTTGTCTACGCTCATACTGAGATATTTGACATTTGCCTACGCTCATATTGAAATAAATCCTATTTATATCATTCAGTAGCGTCAAGTCTGAGCAGGGGACGCAACCAGAAATTCTTTACACTGAGAAGCCAGGAATCCTCTCATCGCAGCACTTGTTTCAGTGGGCAAAACACGAAAGTTGAGGGGGAATGCATTACGGTAGTAAGTGGGTGCTTCAAACATACGGCATGATACGTATAACGATAAATTTGTGTGATAACAAAAATGGAATCCATAGTTGTTCTTTTGTAACGAAACCAAAACAGATATGCGGCAGGGTAAATTTACAATATATATATGTATAATGCACAACCGCACGTGTGATACGATCATATAAACAGTATATGAAGATCCAGTATAACACCTCGAAATTCCATTCTACAGGCCGTCTGCGTCCATCTCATGTTCTGTGTTCTTGCGATGACAGACCAATGATCTGGCGACGATGGACGGACGTGGACACACCTATGTACTGGGCCTAATCAGAGATGTTACACAAAAAATATGAATACAGATTCACACACATCACAGATAGTCAAAAACCATCCCTGTATGGTACACATATTGATCATTGCCATTTTGTAAGAAGCCTAAGCTTGGTCAGTAAAAGCTGTGCCCCCAGAGCTAGCCTTCAGTTCTTCTAAGAGGTCCGCATCTGCGTTAATGGGGTTGCGTTCATCCGCCCTGAATTTACTCCCACAGCCAGCATCGTCGATCCTTCAATACTTCAGTAGGCGCGAACATGCAAGTTGGCAACCAAATGTTATGGCTCGGGAATATCCAATCGGTGTGCGAATAGATGTGTGCAAGCTCTCAGATCGAGAAGGTGGTGCTGGCATGAAGCACCAACTTAATTAGACAAACCACATGTGAAGCAAACCAAGAACTTGGGGACGGTGGAAGATCAAGTGGGCTGCGCACGTTGCCAGGTCCAAGGCTGACTTGCCAGTGGCATTCAGCTTCGATGTATCGGATCCAGCTCCAAGAAGAACCTACAAGGCCCCACCCTGTCCTTTTCACCACCACAACGAGCAATCTTGCTCCCAAGTTCTCTGTGCCACCTCGAAGGCAAATTTGCGCACTCTTTGAAGTTATCACTCCCATCACCACGGCACCCTCTCATGCGCTGGGTCCTCAGTGCCACCTCTGGCACTCGCCGCGCTTCTCCTGATGCCCCGATGAATGCTACACGCCCATTCCGTGTGCATGAACCATTCAGCACACGAAGTGGTCACTCTTGCCTTGGCAGAATCTGCATACTTCGCTGTCGGCGCAGCTCGCTCACCTTCATGCACGCCAGTCGACCATATCCAGCAGCGTAGTGCAAGGCAGTATTGTCCTTCTCATCTGTCGGCCCACCCAATTTCCCAATGGAATCGTAAGCTACCGGTCCAAATCCCTTCCTCACAGGTCGCTAGCTGCTGGCCTGGGCAACGTTCCTGTGTCAGATGGCAACGAAAGGAAAGGGAGCTAGGGTGCCAGCGCTCGGCACAGCTCCCGTCCCCGATTTGGTCAACTTCCGGCCCAGCTGCCTTTCCCCAGGTCGGCCACTTCCAGCAGGATTCCAGTTACCCTCCCCGGCGTTATTCATTTCTGGCCCGATTCGAACTCTTGCCCTGCTTGCACGTTGGTGTTCAGCCAGGAGGATTCCATCAACTCACACACCTTGGAGATCGATCTTGAGGCCGTCTGATTTCACAAGCTCCTCTAGCGCATCCAGCTGGTCGTACGCCACAGCATAGTGCTGCACCCCAATAAAGAGATTCCTATGAGTCCACTGTTGAGGCCCGAGGTCCCCAACACCATTGCTCGAAAACCGTCTCTCGCAAGGCGGCGCTTCAAACGTGCGCAGGCGCAGGCTCCTCGACCGAAGGCAACGACAAACCACGCGGCTCTTTCTGACAACTGTTATGACAAACCACGCGGCTCTTTCTGACAACTGTTATGACAAACCACGCGGCTCTTTCTGACAACTGTTATGGCGTGTATGGGTTAGTAACACCAGCAGCGAGAACTGTGGTTATTCGAAGATTGAGAAACGTCACACACGGGGCGAAGCCTGGCTTCTCCGGAAGACTGCGTTTTTTGGCACCGGAGGGGCAATACATCAAACCGGCTCGGAGCGTTTACTGGTGGTACTGGAGTCGTCGAAAAAGCAAAGCACGTGAATTGAATAAGAAGGACGCAGGACGTACGACTGGCGTCCGTCCGACGTCGTCTTGAATATTGCAGTCTTTTCCGACCGCCAACAAGTCTTCAATAGCCTCCAGATCCCCGTACCTGCGACTCCCTCGGTTGCATCCTCCCACGGCCCCTTTCAAACAGGCTAGAATTAACCTAGAAGGTGATAGGCTCTCACGGTTACTCAGTGCGATGCGGAGCTCCTAAGGGCGTCCGGTAGCAGCTTTTGGTATCCGTCAAGAGAAACCTCAGAGCGCTGGTGTAGGTATTTTCTCTCTAAACTGCGCCACAAAATAGCCCGCCAGGGGAAAAACAAATATTCGAATCGGTTCCGGAATCCTCACCTTGCCGCATCTAGTAAAGTCTCGATCTCGGGTGGCTGCTGTGCTGCTTGCGCGTTTGGGTCTGCAGGGGTTGAAGACTAAATCAACGACGCCGCAAACGAAAGTAGAGTTGTCGTCGAAATAGCAGAAGCCAGCTAGAACAACAACGTTATTTTTTGGACTTGTGCTGCAGCATTACCTGCTTGGGCGGCCATTGGTCCCAGCTTTTCACCTATTTTCTTCAGCATTTCTGGATCATTCCAAAACTTCATCACGGCGCCCGCGCCTTCGCTCTGCTCCACAGGTGACACCTCACCACTTAAAGCGCTGCACGAATCAGGCATATTTCCGCCTGAAGGAAAAAATTATTTGCGGCAGCCAAAGTTTTCGTGAAAAACTCCACGATTGTTTTTAAGCAGGCTGGCGATTAGAGCTGTGGCAGCATCGCCGCAAGTACGAAAGTTCACTTGTTAACGAGCTTGTTAACGAACTTGGGTGCAGCTGACTGTAGTGTACCTTCAGGGCGTCCACAAACTCTTTGAATTCTGGATCAGTTTCAAGTTCCTTGATTTTTGATTGTACTTCAGGATTCTGTGCAAGTATGCGCAAGCGCCCACACGCTCCGAGACCTCAATGTATACAGTTCAAACAAAGATATATGCATATTGCTAGCCTAATCCTTGCATGTACAGTTCCCAGTCGAATACGTTTGCAGCAAAGATCAGTATTGCGTATATCACCTGCATAAATGAGCCCATCGCTTGCATCTGAGCTTTTGCTTCCGGCGACTGCATGGCATTTTGCATTGATTCTTGCATAGCTTGGACCTGCTTGGCTTGCTCTGGGTCCGCCATTACTTCCTCATATTCTTTCTGCATCTCCTGAGTTATGTTTCGTCGGATATTTCAGCAGTGTGAGAATAATCGCATCGTTTGTTCGCTGCTCAGACACTGGAAGCGTTTGACACAACTCACTCACCTCAATCTTCGCCTGTTTCGCCGGGTCAACATCATCATCGCCTGCATAAACAACGAAACTGCGCATGGCCCGATACGCGTTCTGTCCATTGTATTTGGTAGAAAGTACACATGTATGACCAAGGAAGCTTTTGACCTTGGACGGCGAGGGGGTCTTACTACTTTGGAGGCAAGCAGGACGAGACTGCCTGCAGGCTGTCTCGCGTTTGGTAACTGTCGGGGATGAACACAGTGCTTTCGAAAGTGACATGATTTTCCGTTTGCAAATGAGAAAAGCAACACGAGATTTTGAAGTCCTGAAACGATGCACGAGTACTGGAATAATACACGCCTCAACGATGTAACAACTTACAAGGTTCTAGTGCGATCATCAGCCAACGCAAGCTCTTCCAACTCATCATCCTCGTGTGCAGCTGTTCGGTGGCGATGGAGGACCTTCAAGATCTGACTGGATCTGATAGAAGCGATATGATAGGCCTATGGAAGTTAGATCGACGTAAATGCTGAGAAATGACCGTTAGATTCCGACATCATCTTCATCTCAGGGTGAAAACAAAATGCTATATGGCATCTGAAATCTTCTTTGCTTATCCAGTCTCGGGTCTGCTCATCTGCATGCCGATGTGCAGGTTATGACGTCCGATGATTGAACAAATGAAGATCGTACGGTAGATTATACACATTGCCAAGGCTCAGAAAAGTGAGAGTTTCGGAGTTTTCTGCTTCGCGCTGGAAGGAACTGGGGAAGGTTTTTCTCTCTCTCGAGTGGAGGTTTCCCATCGCATGCGCTTCCTGCGTGTGGTGACACGTTTAAATTCCAGCATCTTTGATCTTAGATCTTTGTGACATAATTGATAAAGTATCTACCACGTCACAATTTTACCTCGAGGAGCCAAATCGCTTCCCGGCATCCAACGTCAGAGGCACGGTTCTCCCCTAAAAAGTTGTAACGTTTACTCACCAGCTCTGCACAACCTAAATTGTATATTGTCGAATTGTTAATTGCACCTTCACGGGGAAGCCGATTCCCCCCCCACTGTATGGGGGCCTGCTTCTCCTAGCTTCACCCCTCACTGTGTGTGGCATGTGTGACATGTGTCACACGTGACCGTGTCCGCGTACCGTTAGCCTTTCCTAGTTAGACAGTCCGTGTGTAACTGTGTATGTCTTACCAGTTTTAATGCTATGATGGAGAACCTGAAATATATATATCATACATATATATATACGCAGGTTGCACTCCAAGAACAGTCGGGCACTCGCAGAGATACGGAGACTAAGATAAGATAATAAAATAACTTAGGTGTTTTATTATCGGTCGGAACTGACGGCAGGCAAGATGCAAGTGACACTACACGGCGAGGGGTGACACAGGAAGAGACAGTCACCCCCATTTTATGGGGGGGCGAAAGTCTGTCTCCCCATGACACCACCTCACCCCGAAGGTGTGAGGTGCCACGATGCCAACTTGCCAGGCCAGGCCTAAGATCCTACGGCAAGCACAAAGGCGAAATCCTAAAGAAACGTACATCTTGTGAGACCCAAAGGGATCTTTCTCAACCCAACTAGTGTGGCTCAGCCTGCGTTGGTTTCTAGATGCGTGCTCTAGGGGCTTAAGTCCATGCATGTGCTGTGGGGATGACTACTCCCACAGGCCAGCCGGCGAATCTAGCCCCAGCAAAGCTCATGTCGACGATGTGGTTGATGGACTCGATTTTGGTGTCTGGTGCATAAGCACCACCAGACACCACCAGATTGTAGCCAGGGGTAAGTTCTCGTAGTCGAATCACCTGCAGCGCGGAGGCAACTGCAGTAATGCGCGAACGCTGACGATACGAAGCCATGGCCGCTGTAAGCTGGAAATTCTGGAGCCCAATACTTAGGGTTCCCAAACGAAAACGTAACTTTCGCCAAAAATAACCAAATCGAACGATGAAAAAGTCAAATTGGGGTAGATTTTGACGAGGAACCGCACGGCGGTGAGGTCAAAAAAGTCGTGCGGTAAGCCAATTTTCCGGCAGCCGAGGTGCTGCTGGCCAGAGCGTTGAAGGCGTAAATGTCGGTATAAGAGGTTGGAAAAAAAAAACGGTCGTTTCCAGAGCACGAAGCCAAAAGGTGTGCAATAAGAAAACGGATGAAGATGTCGGAAATAAAAGATGCCGTGACGTCGGTGCTGCCGCTAGTGCAATACGGTTGTGCGTAGTGCAATACAGCTGATGTCGGAATGCCTGTGTTGCTGAAAGCTGATAATTGTGCTAAAAGCGAAGGCGTAGATGTCGGAAGCAACCGTCGGAAAATCACGTCGGAAGGAGATGTCGGAATTAGATGTCGGAAGATGTCGGTTCCTTAGATGTCGAAAGCGCGTCACGGCTGATGTCGGTACTAAAAAGATGTCGGGTAGAATCACAGGGCGTGAAGCGATCTTGTCAACGAGTCAACGAGGTACGTAAAAATAAGCGTGTAAGGGCACCATAACCTGATGGAGAACCTGAAATATATATATCATACATATATATATACGCAGGTTGCACTCCAAGAACAGTCGGGCACTCGCAGAGATACGGAGACTAAGATGAGATAATAAAATAACTTAGGTGTTTTATTATCGGACGGAACTGACGGCAGGCAAGATGCAAGTGACACGACACGGCGAGGGGTGACACAAGAAGAGACAGTCACCCCCATTTTATGGGGGGGCGAAAGTCTGTCTCCCCGTGACACCACCTCACCCCGAAGGTGTGAGGTGCCACGATGCCAACTTGCCAGGCCAGGCCTAAGATCCTACGGCAAGCACAAAGGCGAAATCCTAAAGAAACGTACATCTTGTGAGACCCAAAGGGATCTTTCTCAACCCAACTAGTGTGGCTCAGCCTGCGTTGGTTTCTAGATGCGTGCTCTAGGGGCTTAAGTCCATGCATGTGCTGTGGGGATGACTACTCCCACAGGCCAGCCGGCGAATCTAGCCCCAGCAAAGCTCATGTCGACGATGTGGTTGATGGACTCGATTTTGGTGTCTGGTGCATAAGCACCACCAGACACCACCAGATTGTAGCCAGGGGTAAGTTCTCGTAGTCGAATCACCTGCAGCGCGGAGGCAACTGCAGTAATGCGTGAACGCTGACGATACGAAGCTAGGCCGCTGTAAGCTGGAAATTCTGGAGCCCAATACTTAGGGTTCCCAAACGAAAACGTAACTTTCGCCAAAAATAACCAAATCGAACGATGAAAAAGTCAAATTGGGGTAGATTTTGACGAGGAACACGGCGGTGAGGTCAAAAAAGTCGTGCGGTAAGCCAATTTTCCGGCAGCAGAGGTGCTGCTGGCCAGAGCGTTGAAGGCGTAAATGTCGGTATAAGAGGTTGGAAAAAAAAAACGGTCGTTTCCAGAGCACGAAGCCAAAAGGTGTGCAATAAGAAAACGGATGAAGATGTCGGAAATAAAAGATGCCGTGACGTCGGTGCTGCCGCTAGTGCAATACGGTTGTGCGTAGTGCAATACAGCTGATGTCGGAATGCCTGTGTTGCTGAAAGCTGATAATTGTGCTAAAAGCGAAGGCGTAGATGTCGGAAGCAACCGTCGGAAAATCACGTCGGAAGGAGATGTCGGAATTAGATGTCGGAAGATGTCGGTTCCTTAGATGTCGAAAGCGCGTCACGGCTGATGTCGGTACTAAAAAGATGTCGGGTAGAATCACAGGGCGTGAAGCGATCTTGTCAACGAGTCAACGAGGTACGTAAAAATAAGCGTGTAAGGGCACCATAACCTGATGGAGAACCTGAAATATATATATCATACATATATATATACGCAGGTTGCACTCCAAGAACAGTCGGGCACTCGCAGAGATACGGAGACTAAGATGAGATAATAAAATAACTTAGGTGTTTTATTATCGGACGGAACTGACGGCAGGCAAGATGCAAGTGACACGACACGGCGAGGGGTGACACAAGAAGAGGCAGTCACCCCCATTTTATGGGGGGGCGAAAGTCTGTCTCCCCGTGACACCACCTCACCCCGAAGGTGTGAGGTGCCACGATGCCAACTTGCCAGGCCAGGCCTAAGATCCTACGGCAAGCACAAAGGCGAAATCCTAAAGAAACGTACATCTTGTGAGACCCAAAGGGATCTTTCTCAACCCAACTAGTGTGGCTCAGCCTGCGTTGGTTTCTAGATGCGTGCTCTAGGGGCTTAAGTCCATGCATGTGCTGTGGGGATGACTACTCCCACAGGCCAGCCGGCGAATCTAGCCCCAGCAAAGCTCATGTCGACGATGTGGTTGATGGACTCGATTTTGGTGTCTGGTGCATAAGCACCACCAGACACCACCAGATTGTAGCCAGGGGTAAGTTCTCGTAGTCGAATCACCTGCAGCGCGGAGGCAACTGCAGTAATGCGTGAACGCTGACGATACGAAGCTAGGCCGCTGTAAGCTGGAAATTCTGGAGCCCAATACTTAGGGTTCCCAAACGAAAACGTAACTTTCGCCAAAAATAACCAAATCGAACGATGAAAAAGTCAAATTGGGGTAGATTTTGACGAGGAACACGGCGGTGAGGTCAAAAAAAGTCGTGCGGTAAGCCAATTTTCCGGCAGCAGAGGTGCTGCTGGCCAGAGCGTTGAAGGCGTAAATGTCGGTATAAGAGGTTGGAAAAAAAAAACGGTCGTTTCCAGAGCACGAAGCCAAAAGGTGTGCAATAAGAAAACGGATGAAGATGTCGGAAATAAAAGATGCCGTGACGTCGGTGCTGCCGCTAGTGCAATACGGTTGTGCGTAGTGCAATACAGCTGATGTCGGAATGCCTGTGTTGCTGAAAGCTGATAATTGTGCTAAAAGCGAAGGCGTAGATGTCGGAAGCAACCGTCGGAAAATCACGTCGGAAGGAGATGTCGGAATTAGATGTCGGAAGATGTCGGTTCCTTAGATGTCGAAAGCGCGTCACGGCTGATGTCGGTACTAAAAAGATGTCGGGTAGAATCACAGGGCGTGAAGCGATCTTGTCAACGAGTCAACGAGGTACGTAAAAATAAGCGTGTAAGGGCACCATAACCTGATGGAGAACCTGAAATATATATATCATACATATATATATACGCAGGTTGCACTCCAAGAACAGTCGGGCACTCGCAGAGATACGGAGACTAAGATGAGATAATAAAATAACTTAGGTGTTTTATTATCGGACGGAACTGACGGCAGGCAAGATGCAAGTGACACGACACGGCGAGGGGTGACACAAGAAGAGACAGTCACCCCCATTTTATGGGGGGGCGAAAGTCTGTCTCCCCGTGACACCACCTCACCCCGAAGGTGTGAGGTGCCACGATGCCAACTTGCCAGGCCAGGCCTAAGATCCTACGGCAAGCACAAAGGCGAAATCCTAAAGAAACGTACATCTTGTGAGACCCAAAGGGATCTTTCTCAACCCAACTAGTGTGGCTCAGCCTGCGTTGGTTTCTAGATGCGTGCTCTAGGGGCTTAAGTCCATGCATGTGCTGTGGGGATGACTACTCCCACAGGCCAGCCGGCGAATCTAGCCCCAGCAAAGCTCATGTCGACGATGTGGTTGATGGACTCGATTTTGGTGTCTGGTGCATAAGCACCACCAGACACCACCAGATTGTAGCCAGGGGTAAGTTCTCGTAGTCGAATCACCTGCAGCGCGGAGGCAACTGCAGTAATGCGCGAACGCTGACGATACGAAGCCATGGCCGCTGTAAGCTGGAAATTCTGGAGCCCAATACTTAGGGTTCCCAAACGAAAACGTAACTTTCGCCAAAAATAACCAAATCGAACGATGAAAAAGTCAAATTGGGGTAGATTTTGACGAGGAACACGGCGGTGAGGTCAAAAAAGTCGTGCGGTAAGCCAATTTTCCGGCAGCAGAGGTGCTGCTGGCCAGAGCGTTGAAGGCGTAAATGTCGGTATAAGAGGTTGGAAAAAAAAACGGTCGTTTCCAGAGCACGAAGCCAAAAGGTGTGCAATAAGAAAACGGCTGAAGATGTCGGAAATAAAAGATGCCGTGACGTCGGTGCTGCCGCTAGTGCAATACGGTTGTGCGTAGTGCAATACGGCTGATGTCGGAATGCCTGTGTTGCTGAAAGCTGATAATTGTGCTAAAAGCGAAGGCGTAGATGTCGGAAGCAACCGTCGGAAAATCACGGCGGAAGCAGATGTCGGAATTAGATGTCGGAAGATGTCGGTTCCTTAGATGTCGAAAGCGCGTCACGGCTGATGTCGGTACTAAAAGATGTCGGGTAGAATCACAGGGCGTGAAGCGATCTTGTCAACGAGTCAACGAGGTACGTAAAAATAAGCGTGTAAGGGCACCATAACCTGATGGAGAACCTGAAATATATATATCATACATATATATATATACGCAGGTTGCACTCCAAGAACAGTCGGGCACTCGCAGAGATACGGAGACTAAGATGAGATAATAAAATAACTTAGGTGTTTTATTATCGGACGGAACTGACGGCAGGCAAGATGCAAGTGACACGACACGGCGAGGGGTGACACAAGAAGAGACAGTCACCCCCATTTTATGGGGGGGCGAAAGTCTGTCTCCCCGTGATGCTATTCCGTTCCGAGCACCCGACATTGTGTTTTTTGTGACTGAATTGTAGAAATATATATACCTTATATATATATATATCCCTAGAAGATCACTCTTTCTGTCAGGTTATCGACCCACTTCACGCTAAGTGGTGTTCGGTTTGCATCAGCTCACTTTGGCTATTCGTCAATTCTAGAGTTCCCTCTAACTGCCTTCCGGTTTGAGTGCATTAGCCTCATCCCAAATTCCCTTGTTTCACTTCGTGGGTTACCTACCGTCTGTGATTGGTTCTCCACGATTTCCCTCGGCCTAACTTCCCTCTTATTCCTTCACTCTGGCCGGTTACTTCCTTCCCAACATGTCCCAACAACGCCAATCAACCCTCGCAGAGGCGCTTCGATCGGCACGACGGGCTAGTGCTACTCCTTCGCCATCCCCTGGAAATTCTGGCACTACGACGCCGGGTCTGACGCGACCGAGACGGATTATTTCTACTTCGTCCCTACGTTCGCGTCCTTCCTCATTGCGGCCTTCGCCCACGCCTTTCATGTTCTTCTACGACCCGTCGGTCCTCTTGTCCACGCCGGTGGAGGAGGGGAGGGAGGACGAGTACCTCGAGCAATTATCCTACGCTTTCACGTACTCCACCGACATCGTCGCCATTTTGCGCCCTGGGGGGTTCTACCCTAAAAATGGCTTTACCCTTGACGGTGATTTTGCGGATACTGACTTCACAACTTTACTCGCTGCATTTCGACATGTTCTTTACCCTGTTTCCTTCTCGGAGTTCTCCAAGCTCCTCGACCTCGAGCACGACTACGACTTTTATCACGTCGTTCTCAACGAGATCATCTTCACAATCCTTCCAGTCGTACTTCGTGGGAGTGCGTTGGCCCTCTATTCCGAGGTTGCGCGCTCCCATCCTCTGCGCGCTCCCATCCTGGTGACGGCCGGTACATCCTTCAGCGGCTACAATATGAGGTCGAGGGCGTCCCTAACTCCGACACCGACCGCTATTGGGTTAAGATGCGTTCCATCATCATCGACGAGCACAAGGACCCCGCCCCTTAGCTCACCAATATCCGCACCTTGGGCAACAAGCACGCCCGCGTCAACCTTCGGATTACAGCGAGTCCAAGCGCGTCAAGGACCTCTGGCACATCCTCGCCGACTCCGCCAAGCAGACGCCCGTCAACCCGCTCTACGTGAACGTCATTCGTGATATCGTGAACTTCGAGCTGGTACCCCTTTCTCGTTCTCCACGCTGTGCCTGCGTGTGCGCACAGTGTGGAAAGAGGAATTGGCATTCGCCACCCCCGCCGACATTCCCTCGCCAGGCTCGTCTGGTGGTGGTGGTGGTGGTGGTGGTGGTGGTGATCGGCCGAAGCAGCCGGCTTTCAATTCCGCCACCGTTGACCGCAAGCCCGGCTACAACATCACCGAGTGCGTTGGTGAGTGGCGGATGGATCCCCCTGGCTCACCGCTGAAGAGGTGGAAGGGCCTCGGATTCCCATGCCTTGTCTGTTTTCGACTGTGGGGGCTCACTGACCCCCATCCCGAGACTAGGGGCCTGTGCCCTTCTTACACGTGTGTGGCAGCCTTCGCCCCTACGCGTGCCCCTGCCTCGGCTGTGCTTGTGGGCAATCGACCACTGCCGCGTGATTTCACATCGGCTATGGCATCCCTCCAGGCGGC
>LGRX02035683.1:0-45046 GCA_001247695.2 Cymbomonas tetramitiformis
AGACTTAGCTGCAGAATATTCTGTGGCGAGCAGTGTGGAGGTAGACTGAGCTGCAGGATATTCTGTGGCGAGCAGTGTGGAGGTAAACTGAGCTGCAGAATATTCTGTGGCGAGCAGTGTGGAGGTAGAGTGAACTGCAGAATTCTCGGGCAGAAGTTTTTAAATCTTACGTCGTACCTCGCTAAAGGAATATTTGCAAAAAGGTTGCATCAATTCAACGGTCCTGCAAGCAAGGCATGCCGCGCTTAGGGTGCAGGGAAGTCCAATCATCTCGTGTAATGTGGTGCACCAGAAGCGGAGATGTGGAAATGGTGTGGTCACATTGGCGGGGGATAGATCCTGGCTTCTCGGTGTCACGACGGTAGGATGAGGAATGTGGATTGGGTGAGCAGGACACGGTACCAGTACTACCAATTCTACAACACAGAGCGCCGTGAGGGTAATACGCTAGTGCATTCCTTCCACCACGAATATAGTGCTGTTGTCGCATTGGCGCGAGCTGGCTACCTCAAGTTGTGCACTTCATCGAGTCCCAGGTACCGTTGCACTACCCGGCTGTCGTTCCAGCACGCGCACGTCCACCATCTCCACATGTTTTGATAGAGGGTGGGATTGCTCGGAGTGCAGTGAGATGCAGATGCATCGCAGAGCCCAAGCAGCCCGATGCATGATACCACCGGAGGAGCCGCAAGCGGTGACTAGCGTGCCTGTGGGTGTGAGAGAAGCTGTGCACTGATGCAAGCTCCCGCAAGGTCATGGGAGGGTTGGTCTCAGAAGTTCTTTATGGTTGTGCAGACCGGGTGGCATTGGGTGCCGTCATGCATGTTGACATATTGGTGTGCGTTGATTTCTTTTGTGTTGATGGCCCAATCACTGATGTCACTTATTCATTACCGATAATGAGAAATGGGCGGTTTGATGGTTTGCAGGGATTGTGGAAACCAGACGAGCACGCTTACAATTCCCTCTAGAGATTTCGCCCAGCGGAAGTAGTGGAGTTATAATTGTGTGATTTGAGCGCCGTCACTCAGCTCCCGGCATCTGATAATGTGCAACACATGAAAATATGATTGAGCCTGCGAACATTCGTTCAATTGGGATGAGCCATTACTGACAAATGGAACCACCAATGGATCAGTAAATGGCTGTATGTGGTGCGGTGCAACGTAGCGAATGTTTTTTTTGTGATGTACAGCAAACATGCGTTCTACTGGCATTGGATATTCAGTAGTAGGCGTAAACATCTGAATGACTTCAGGATACACTTGTTGTCACATCAAGCAGGAAAGAAGACAGATTATGAGCATATGCATATATGTGCTATTGTGTAAGGCTCGTAATCATTTAAACACTATGATCGGTACATGTAGACTCAGCGGGCGTTTCGTTTAACCCACCTTGCTTGGTTGCTTACATTTGGACCGTAGTTATGTGAAACGGCTGATGTCCTGGCTGTGCAAAAGGAAACCACAATCGAGGATAACATCCCCTGCCTTACAAGGTTTCAGGTCCCTGGCCCATCGGCGTCCTCTTCGTTCAGTCGTATGTATGTTCCTCCCCAATGCAATTTGTTTGGAGGTTTCACGAATCATGTTGCTATGGCATGCACATACATAATTCCAAAATGAGGTTTATAAAAGTGTTTGTAGAAAAACGTAGCAGGTGCAGATTTCAGGCGTGAATTAATTAATTCTTAATTTTTCTTTTAAATTTTTTATATTTCAACGGCTCCGAGATATATAATTCCTACTACTTTGTTTTCCCCCCCACCTAAGCCATCTATGACCGTCTGCCGACCCGTATGACTCGACTGGGCGAAAATGGAAAATCGAAATGGAAGTCTCGTTGCCGTTTTTCCGATCGCATGTCGGCCGGCCGCTCGCAGTCGACAACCGGGCTTCAGAGGAAATTGAATGGCCAAGATTGATTTGATAGGGAATCCAGCCGTTCAATGAGCGGCAAATAGGGGCTTTCTTGTTTAGGTTTCTTGTTCACCAAACACAAGTGCCGAGGATACGGGGTCCCGAGGACCCGAGTTTGCCAAAACAATATGTGTAAAAATTTCGTCACCACTATGAGGGACCCATGAATACAACGAGGTGAAACTCCTAGTATTTAGAGTCCGTGTTTACGAGGTAATTTAGTTAACGGCACGCGGTTGCTCTTATTTGCTCCGTATTTTACTCTCTGTCTACCATACGCGCGCCGCATACAGGTTTCTATGTAAATACAGGATTCTAAGTGGGCCGTTTAACAACATACTTATACTTTACAGATTTGTCCAGTTGGCAATTTTTGCACCTCAATACTAACGCAGCAAAGCTACACCTTCTCGACTCGCGCAAAACCTTCCGTAGGCTATTCTTACACCTCAATACTAGCACGGTGGAACCGCCCCTTCTCGACTCGCGTAAGACCTTCCTTTCGGGCTTCTGTAATTATCAGTCTACATCTTCATCTTTCGGCCATTGCCACACTTGTGCCGCGGCAAAAACTACACTCTGCAGCTCTTCATCCTTTGGGACCTTCCCGCTTACACAATGACAAATATCTTTGGAGGGCCTAAGGAATCTCATACTTGAAAAGAACAAAGTCTTCGTCTCCCTCAATCATCTTCTGCAGGGCGCAACTGAGATGGAAAACCGCCGAGAAAAAGTTGGTCTGCTTCTGTTCGTAGCCTAGGAAGCAGCGGCCCTTGCGTAGGGCCGCAATCCCCCCACTACCCGAGCCCATGAAAGGGTCCATCACCACCTGGCCCGCGGAGGAAACTTACGACGCAACTCTTCTTCGCAACGCTACTGAGCGTGACGGCGCGAGGCTCTGTGAGACAATATATTTTTTTTAATAAAAAAATGAATTTCTTTATAAATTCTTTTTTAAGTTCGATTTTTTTAGGTATTATTTTTCAAATAAATATTTTTACTGGCATATTTTATACTTATGAATTTTTTTCCAAACTTACGCCGGTGGTGTATTATTTTTGTGTGCGCTATAAAGACTTAGGGTCGCTGTTTTGTCTTAATTCTTTCTGTTTTCATGTTTAGCAACTGGAAATATGTAGGTAAAAGATGTCAAAACAATTTTTTAACGTCGTCTTTCACAAAGATGGTGAACAAACTATCTCCGAAGTTCCGGTTTCTTTTGCAAAAGGCGAGCCCTACGCGGTTGGGCAGGTGCTTCGAAAGGTTTTCAAAATCCCTGATGAACAAAGTTACACCTTGATGAACATGAACACCGACGAAATATTCAAAAGTGTTGACTTGTTGCCCATTGTTCCAGAACACCTTTACCAGATTTTTATCGAGTTTTCGGAAGCAGAGGAAGAAATCATACCTGTCCTTGAGTCCGAGTCAGACTCAGACAGCGACTCCGATTCTGTAGACTTGAAAATCACTGGCGAGAGTTCCAAGGCAAGCTGTGCTTCGGAACCTTTCAAAAACGACGCAGCCAGTACTAACAATGTTTCCGCGAAAATTATCTGGCCAGTTGGAGTTTCGCACACCTCTAAAGTCCCACTTGACGTTGACGGCTCGAAACCTTTCGGTACGCACTTCAAAGGCGAGCTCACTGGAGGGAGGAAAGGTATACCTTTACTTCAACTAGATTTCTTCGTGAACAACCGAACTTGGTTGGAGGCTGGGAAGACTACTTGGAAGGGACTGAGCGACGTTTACGGTAAACATAATGTTCTGGCTCGTTCAATGCACTGCCTGGGTGAATATGTCTGTAAAGACGAGGAGTGTGTGTTCTTTCAAGTTGGAGGCAAACACTTCGTGAAGCGAATGTCGCGCACGACCGGTAAAAACGAGGAGGACTTCTTTGGGCACAAGGTATATATTTCTGTTTTCGTGAAACACAAACCTTTGTTTCCACCGATAGCTTGGGTAGCTTCCTAAAATAAATTTCGTGCTTTACAGGTGCATGGTCCGGCTTGCCCCAAGTGCCAAACCCCTACCGAGTACGTTGCTTGTTTCGCTCGTGCCATCGCTGCACGTGTCGAGCTGGAGGACGTAACAGGATGTCTGCTATTTTTCGAGCACAAGGGTGTGCACACTTGCACTTCTGTGCAGAAAAAAGGAAAAGCAATTCTTTCACCCGACACGCAGGAAGCGATTGCGAAAGTCGTGCCGACTTTTGGGGACGCTAGTGGAGAAAAACTGAAAGCTGCCGCGACAATGGAAGCCTTCCAGAAAATGTTTTCCTCTGACGAAGGGTCCCTGGAAGATGTCTTCAAGGTTGCGAGGGAGGTTCAAGACCAGCGCGCAGTCAAAGAGGAAGTCCTTAAAGCCAAGGCGAACACCGGGAAGCGCCCCATGCAGAAGGATGCGGACATCGAGTGGGGAGAACTGGATCGCATGTTGAAGAAGAAGAACTTGAGAGTCTTCCACTTCGACCGCCATCCCCTCAAGTTCTTCATGTCTCCTCTGGACATTCCATGGTGTCCGGCTGAAATCATGTTGCTGATGGACCGGCGCATCGGCAAACCTCCCTTCAACACCGCGGCATGTTACTCCGATGCGGGGCATAGTTGTGTGAAGAGTTCAGCAGTTGAGCAGGTATGGTTTGTTTTCACCTCCAAGTTTCCAAAATAACACGTTGTTACTCAAAACATTCTGAGAATAAATGTCTTCGACAGATGTGCACGGTGATCCACGGCATCGGTATACTGAAGCTAGCTACCTTCCCTTTACCCGGTGGAGAAAGAGGGGAGGACGAAGCAAAGATGTGGGCTGGTTGTGACCATGTAATTTCCGTGAGGTACCAGGAAGACTTCTCGGGGAATTTCCTGGACAAGCACGCGTGCCAAAAAGAGTTCAACGGAGGAAAACCGGAGTTTCGTCCGTTCATGTTGGTGCGGGACAGCGGAGGAGGCGGGTGGGTTGGAGCACGGTTGCACTTCAACAAACATCTTCCTGAGAAGGAACGTCGCGGGGTTCGGATCACGAACGAAGAGGGCGAATGCATCGAGAAGGATTGCGAGCTTCATGTGGCCAAGGCAGTTGGTGTGCATTGCAAGTGGCTGACCGACGATTCCGAGGAAGAGCAATTCATGAACTTAACCTACACCTGGCTACACGCTTTATCCCCTCGAAAGGTAATGCAACGCCCTAAAACTATCCCCAACCCCCTTTTAAACCCTTCGCCACTAACGATATAGGGGAATGAGCAGGTCATGGATAGTCGTAAAGCCCTGGTGACTTTCATCGAGCAACAGTCACGAAAGGACGTGGAGGACAACTTGACCCAGTTCCTTGCCTTCTACGAGCGTGAAGCCCAGCGCTGCATGCACTTCTTCAAGAATAAGGGTGCAAACCTGCCCGAGCCTTTGATTGGACGTGACAAAAAGGTATTCGGAGAAATCGTGACCATGTCCGAGTTCTTCTCAGTGACTATTGTTAGCTTCATCCAACAATCTTGGAGGTTGGAATTCATGTTGGCTGGTGGTCATGAGGCTAGGGAACACGGGCGTACCGGAGCTCTCTACCAAGAACGTCGCGAGGAGTGTCAAGCGGCTCGTCGGGGACGTCACTTCAGCTATGATGTTCTGCAGGAGTTCTCTGAAACTTACTTGGAGAAAACTCCGGACACCTCGGAGCATCGCAACCATCGACCGGACACACGGCGTTCGTTTCCGAAGAGGCGCTTGACCGTGGACTTGACCGACGCGGAGCCCTGCATTCGGACGGCTCGTCGCATTCCGGAAAGCGATGCGTGGGAGTGGTCAGTCGATCCTGATCGCAACAACCCCTCCGCTGATCGGTCGTGGCAGTTTTCTTCCCGGGTTGACAAGGCGTTGGTGGTGGAGTACTTGATGGAGGCACACATTCACTCAACGGACCGGTTGGGCTCACGGATGTCGGTTGGCACTCAGGCGGAAGTTGCCTACCGGTTGAAAACCACCAAAGGCCAGGCAAAGATGCTAACCGAGCTTTTTCTGGGAGAGACAAAGCTGAAGGTGCTGCAAGTGGGAGCACCCACTCCACGCCTGACCAGGTTCAACGTGGTGAACGGGGTCTTGGACAGGGCCTTCACGGTTGCGGTGGAGGGAGGCAGTTCGCAGACGGTGGTCTTCGGGTACCTGGATGCTGCCCGGGACATTCATTTCGGAGAGAGAGGGGCGTCCCAAGTCCGAAAGCAACGCGTCTCTTGCAGCTGCAAGGCATGGACGAACTTGATGGGCAGGCATGGCCGTAGCAGCGCGGTGCACTGGTGCGCGCATATATGTTTTGTGCTGAAGGAAGCGGATTTCTCTCCGGGGCACGCCTTTTACGTTCAAGCTGGGTTCACCGTCCAGGAAGTGGATTACATTCTGAAGGACCTGGAGAAGGTGAAGATCACTCCTCGTACGTCGGAGGTGGGTGCGGGTGGTACTGGACTGAAACAGGGTGAGTGGATGCTGGTGCCTGGATCTGGTCGTCAGGCGTCATGTGCTGCCGCCTTGAACGTAGGTCAAGGGTGTGCCACACAGAAGACACGAACCAAGGATGAAGGCAAACCTGTGTAGCAACCTGTGTTGGAAGCCGACGCACCAAGGGTGGTGGTGCAGGGGAAAAGGCAGGTAAATAGTGCATGGCGATGAGAGCAAGTTCCAGTTCTGCGTGTCACATGCTTGCTGCACCCGGGTGATGCCCAACTATGTTCAGATTGCTCCAAAGCCTACCGACATCCAAGTGCACCCCGATGTGGAGTTGACGGCTGAGCTACTGCGGAAGTCTGGCGCGTTAACGTTCCGTGAATGAGTTTCGTGGAATGATGCCAAGTGTAAGCGGGAAGGTCCCTAAGGATGGAGAACTGTAGGACACAGTTTTTGCCGCAGCACAAGAATGGTACTCAGAGGTAATTACTCATAGCAGCTTGTAGTGATCGAGAACACCGATGGGAAAGTCTTACGCGAGTCGAGAAGGTGCAGTAACACTGCGTTAGTATTGAGGTGTAAGAATCGCATAAGGAATGTTTTGCATGAGTCGAGAAGAGACAGCTACACTGCCTTAGTATTGAGGTGCAAAAATTGCCAAACTGAGTGATCGAACGGTAACTATGTTATTAGAAATTTGCTCTGAAATGTTTCACGTGTACTTTTGGTGTGTTTGATGAAAAGTTATTGTCTTTGACGTATACTCTTAAAGCCTCTGATAAAAAAATGTATGAATAATAAAGGGGTGTTCTACATACCAATTCCACATTTTGTGCTTGTAAGGAAACGCATAAGAACGAGCCACGTAATATCACAAAGTTTACCCGCAACCCCCGACCCCCCCCCAAAAACATCCATGAATACAAAGGCATTTCGTGCATGCAAAACCGGCCCACAAGCGTATGCTCCGAAGGTATCATTTTGAGAGATTTGCCAAAAACAAATTAGAATTTTCAAAAAATTACCCCGTAACCTCGGCAGATGTGTAAAATGTTTCTTGTTGAAGCACGTGCATTTTTTCGAGCAACGCTGTTTACAAGGCAGATTCTCTCATCGTCATCATTCTCATTGGTCCCCTCTTCGGCTCATAAGGGCATGCCGAACACATCACTCCCAAAGGCCCAAAAAGTGAAATGTCAGTAAAATATCACTGCTGTTGACGCAGATTCGGTTTGTAAATTCAAAAATTGGCTCCAAGGAGATGAATTGTGGACGCCTTTGTTACACGTCGGCTACTACAATATGTGGGACAGCGTGGCCTCGATCCACTGGGCTCACTTACGAACTACTATTTAGGCGGCGGAAAGGTGATTACCCGTCAGAAAACATGTCTTCTCCAGACCTTAAGTGCAGGATTTGCACCTTCAGGGGACACCTGCACACATGTTGTACAGGTTAAGTGGCGCTTCTTGAAGCCCACTGCTGCCAGACTTTGGGAAGGCCACCGTCGCACCATGCGGGTGTCGAAAATGCAGGTGGTAAAAGACAATGCATTCTCTGCTGGTAGGAAGCCAGTAGAGGTTTGGTTACCTTTCGACAGTGATGAGGTTGTGCATGCCTGGGACTGTGAAGAAAATGATCCGGCGTGGGCCATTCCAGCAGAGGTGTTGGAGGAAAACCTAGACGTCTTTAGTGCGCATATTCGCCGCAGCAAGCATATGGTAGATGTGTAGGAATGTATTGATAGTGATGGCTTTTAATTGACAGAGATGTCTTTGAGCAATACTCGATTTTGTGAAATATATCGTATTTCCTCTTGGAAAGGAAAGTATATGTTTATAATTGCCCATCATGGCTGCACACATACCTAAATTTTGAAGGGAAATATGACTGTTCAGTGTAAATTGATAATCGTAATAGCAATTGTTTCATAATTCTCCATATCAAATGCTCGTTGCAACCATACAAACCAGCGCATTTGTGTTCCAGAACATCACAGATACACGCATACCTCAAATCTTGAGGGGAATACAGTATGGCTGTGCAGTGTGAAGTGGTGATTGATAGTAATTTGTAATAGTAATGGTTGCGCAGTTTTCCCTCTCTAGTGTCTCTCGCAACCATACAAACCAACTCATTTGTGCTCCAACACATTAATTAATTAGTACTTTTATTTTTTTTCTTATCTGCCCGCGAATTAATTTACTTTTAATTGTATTTTAGGAGTGGATTCATCAATTTGTAAAATGAATAAATTGAACGTGTTAAAAAATGCGCCCGGAATTATATAATTAAATATTCAATAAAAGGTCCACAGTAAGCCCTTGGATGGGCGTCTGCTGGCTTCCCACATTTTTTACAGGAAATGCTGCGCTGTCTTTATTTTTAATGGGGTCAGCAACTGTTCCCCGTGTCCCGGGGAAGCCAGTTCTGCCCGCTTCTTCCCTTGCCCTCCTTGGGTTTTTTTCGTCGGGTGTTCTGCTGTCGTGATGCTCCTGGCTAGCAGTAGTGGCAGATACCCGAGATGTGGTTGTAATAACAAAATAATGCTTTAACTTGCAGACTGGCTTCGCCGTTTTTCCGCAGGGGACCGGCAACTGCTCCCCGTGACCCGGGGATGCACGTTCCGGCCCCCCTTCCGCGGGCCCTCTTTGGGGTCGGCCTTACTCCCAGTCTGCAAGCGTGCCCTATTCTGCCCGCAGATAAGTGGTCGTACACAGGAAGGCAGAGGGGCACGTTTGCAACTTTACTAGGCAGGTAGATGGTAGCCTCCTGCGTATTTACAAAAAAATGTATTATGGTCATCAGAGCAAGAAGTTTTGCCAGTTTTGGCAACTTGTATCAGCTCTCCGCAACGGTCTATGCTCAGCGCTGAGACTCTACCCACTCTCGAAGGGATGCCGGCAGCTCCGGGTCCCTCAGCAGGTCCCCAATGTCCGGCGGCGGAGGGCTGTGCGCGTTCGCAGACTCCTTCGCACGGATGTGAAGGAATGTTCTGTGCGCGTCCTCCCTGAAGGGGCAGGCGAGGGGCTGCTGAAAATTTGCCTGCTCTTCGGACGGCTTGAGGAGGCGGCAGCTTTCCTCCACTTGCTGACCTCCCCGTGTGTACCACCTGCGACGTGCTGCCTCCTCCCGTAGGATGTGGCCTCGCGGGAGAGACCTCCCCGGTCGTACGATGTGGTAGTCCGGGGAGAAATGGAGCGCCCAGTGACAGGACGCCCCTGAGCTGCCTCGAGGAGCGGATGCTCCTTCCCCAAGGGGTGCTCGCTCCCCCTGCAAGCCCCGGCAGTCTCTTTTGGTAATGCTCCGGGAGTCCCTCCCGGAGGAGAACGTCCAGATGCCGCGCCTGCTGTGGTACCGAGTACGGCTCCTCTTGTGGGAGTCCCATGCATCCATTTGCCCGGACCCTGTGGAGGTACTTGAGTGCCCTGCTCCCCTGCGCAATAGTGGCCAGAGTGGCGCCCGCCTCCAGCTCATGTAGGTCCGTGGGCAGCGCCGCGAACGCCTCTCTCCTGCGGATGTGACCCCTCCAGCGGACCACCGCGACTAGGGTGGCCGCCGGCCACCTTGCTGCCTTCCTGCGGAGGGCGCCTCGCTTTCTCAGAGTGGTGAGAAATGAGACTACAGAGAGGGCCGCCGAGAGGCCCCTCAGTGCAGCCGTCGGCTGCTCCATCGATCGACAGGGTAAACCTGCGCCTCTGTCTGTAGCTCCTCCTGCGCAGGGGGAGGGAGTTGGACTCGGTGCCCCTGCTCAGGTGCCGCGTGTACGACCCCTGCTCTGTCCCGCCCCAAAATGTGGCCGCCAGCCTCAACATGCGGCAGGCCCAAGTTTGGGGCCCCGCCGCCGCCCGGATGGATCCTGCGTGCACATAAAGCGTCCGCCAGTCGTCTGGCCCGCGCCTGTCCCCGCCCCACCGTGTACCCGTGAACGGAGATGCCGGTCCCCCCAGGTGGGGGACCGTCGAGCCGATGCTTGAGTACTGCCTCGTCGGGTACTGCGCCCAGTGAAGCGGCCTCCCCTGCCGGATGGCCACTGCTTGCTGGACTTCGCTTCCTGGGAGTGTTTCTCACTCCCTGAGAAAGTCTGAGCAGACCCTCGGAGCCCCGTCCTGTGGCTGCTCCAGATTGAGCTGTCTTCCCGGAACAGTTCCCTGGAGCGCTTCCCTGGCGCTTGAGTTCCTGTAAGCAGACAATCATCTTCACCTGCGTTAAAAAGGGAGGAGGGAGTTTCTGGGTTGATGGGAGAGATGTCCTGCGGAATGAGAAGAGGGTTTGTAGTTAGTGTCTCTTCTGACGGAACAAAGACGGGAAGGTGTGAGGGTGAGGTGTCGGGTCGCGCGCTGTGTCGGCCCTCGCTGGGCTCTGTCGGCTCCTCCGGTACTCCTCCTGCATAAAAAATTAAAAAAATAAAAAAATAAAAATAAATGTTCTCCCTTGCACACAATACTAAACAATTTACAAATGAAAATAGTATTGTTAGCAAAAAATGTATTTTTTGTCCGTTGGGGTGCATGGCCCGCCGTGGCACGAGAGGATCTACTCCAGCTCACCACCAGCTGCAGCTGCACCACCATCTGCCAGCAGTACCGCCTGTCGCACAGCAGCTGTGAGCACATCAACTGCCCCCCGCAGCCTCAGCTCCCAGCCATCAATCTCGTGCATCGCGAACGTGACCTCGACCGGCTCTGGGTAGTACCACACCGTGCCGTGTCCGTCCGTGAAAAGTCCAGCCGCCACCTCTGCCGGCATGCCACCAGCCGAGTGCAACTCTCCTGTGCCCCGCAGTGCTCCCGCCACACACACGAACATGCTGAGCATGCACACGGTCCACACCAGCCGCTGGCTGGCACCGAACGGTGGGATCCCACAGCCCATAGGCTCAGGAGCCGCCTCGCCGCATCGTGCATGCACCACCGCCTGCTTCTCCGTCTTCCTCTTCTCGTCGTTGCATGGGCTGTTCCGTGATCGGCACGAACAGCTCCTCAGCATCAAAGCTCTGTATCGCAAGTGCCGCCGTCACACTGTGCTCACGAGCCGCGCAAGGGACTCCTGCACAGTCCGCTCGCGAGCATCCGCCCGAGCCGGCTGCCCCTGCCGAACGATAGCATCCTCCGCCGCGAGCATCCTATCAGCCTCTCCAACCAAGCAGGCTGATAGCACCCGCCTGCAGCTGAGGCTCACTTGCCTGGGGCTCCCCGCTGAGCACCTCTGGTGCACCGTAGGCCTCCGCCGCCGCCGCTAACGCCTCTGCCCCCTGGTCAGCCGCCTGCTGAAAGCGGAACGCCAGAGCCGCACGCTCCGAATATTCTTTTGTCACCTCCGCTGCCGGCTGGCAATAAGCCACAGCCGTGCCAGGAGTGTGCCGACGCCCTCCAAGCACACAATTCTTGTAGAGATGAGAGAGGCAGATCGCAGAGCCTTCGTAGCGCTCCTGTCGAAGCCCACCGCCGGCGCAACACCGTTGCGGAATCCCACCAGCCCGCCCCGCTCTCGCTTCGCCGCCTGCGACGTCGCTGAGTGGCCGCCAGTAGACTTGACGTACGCCTAAACGTACTTCAGCTTCTCCAAGATCTTCCGCGGCAGCTGCTGACTGTCGGCGGTCTCGCTCGCGTCGCCCCCGCCCGCATCTTCAGATGCCACCCGCGCCCCAGATACCACGCCGTCGCGCGCATGCTCCACCCCACGCATACATGCGCTGCAACCGAGTCGCCCACGAGATGTAGACCGCGGTAATCTGGTGGACCAAGTCCCGCAGGCTGGCCCGAGCAAGGTCCGCCTCCAACGGGTACTTGTCCAGTAGCGCGCGATAGGACTCGGGGTCCAATCTATCCACCATGGCTTGCTTGCGCGACTCCTCGTCAGGGAACCACCCAGGAGTGGTGTTCTCCTTGACGAGGCGATGCTCTGACAGCGTCAGCGCCTTGCGAGGATCCACCTTCGCCTCGTAGCGGATAGCCATGTATTCCTCCATGTGGCTAGGCATAAGGCCCACAGGGATACATCCCTTCGCCAAATCTATACGCGCTCGACGCCCATCCCGCTCAGATGCGTCCCCAGCGCCCTCCAGGAACATCTCCGCAGCTGACCCTTCATTCAGCCACAACATGTGCCAACATGTCATAGAGCACACCGTTGACAGCAGGGTGAACTGCACGAGCGGTGTCGTTGAGGTCGAACACGTCCAACCCCAAGCCATTTGCGTCAAAATCATTCTTCAACGCTGTGATAATTTTGGCAAGCTTGCCAGCATCATCCTCGGCGTAGAAGCGCACTCCCTCTCCCCCAAGCGCGTATTTTGAGACTGCCTTCGCCCACTCACTTCTGTGCTTGGCCTCCTTGAACACGTCACGCGCGCGCTCTCACTGCTCAATGTACTCATCAGCTCGCGCTGCCACCAATCCAATCGGCTCGTTCTCGGCTGCTGGCGTCGGAGTAGGTACTGGTGGTGTGTGCGGTGTAGGGGAATCCCGCACAGAGTTAGGCAGTCGCACTACCTTGTCAATTTGCGACTGTTTGAACAGTTGCTTGCTCCTCTTGGAGCGTGTACCTATAGATGAACCACTCATCAACTAGCATGCCTGAGTCTCGGACGTAAGGTCAAGGAAAATGTAGCGCTGTAGCGCCAGCGGTGAGAGGTAACAGCGCAGATGAAGGGCGCGAAGGAGATCCGGAAATAGGGCACAAATGACACTCTGATAATGCGGACCAAGGCACCAGTCGCAGGTCACTGTCGTAGGGCGTGGAAGTAGCTAATCCTCACGAAAATCCCCCAGCAAAAACGCACCCGAAGTCGAAATAGTCGCGCCAGCCCCTCGCACAGCTCCAATCTCTAATCGCTCTCAACCGCTGAACGCCAAGCCAGCGTTAATCTCCCATGGCGCCCCCACGCCCGAGGACAGTGGCTTGTTTAGTCAATCACCCTCTTAAGCAGAGGAAAACACGTGGAATGGGTCCACGACCTACTGGGATATCCTCGTGGGATATATATCAGGTGGGCTAACACAGTGGAAAGGCTTCACAAGCTCTAATATGATAGATGTTAGATATATAGGTCTGCTAATATATCTATATAGTTGAGATATAGGTCTGCTAATATATCTATTAGTTGAGATAAACCCTGAGGTGAGGGTTTCGGAATCAGAACGATAAAGAATGTGATTGATATCATGAAGGTAAACATAAATACCTAACGGTTGTTTCGCACCTACGGGTGACGGTCCGACCCAGCCTACTATAGGAATAAGTGACATGTGCCAGTTTCAGAAGTCACAGTGTCAAATCCAGCACACCACCTAGGGTGGTGACCGGAGCTAGGTGTGTGAAACTGAGAACAAACTCCCTACTCACCTTCAGGAGGAAACTGGGCACTAGTGGGGGCCTGTACTCTTGGTCAGGGCGGTCCCAGCTCACAGCAGAGTCTGCTATAAAAATCGTTAGTGCCTAAAACCCTGAACACAGCTCAAATTCAAGAGCCCTTCCGCACATCTAGAAAAGCTATAAGCAAGCTAATTTCTAGGCAGGCACGGTGCAGCTGTCCCTCAGCCACTAGAGGTGCTCGGAACTGCCTGGCCAGCACGGAGTAAGGTCAACGTGCAGTAATTGTCGGCCTCCGTCCGAAGCCTGTGTGGTGAATCATTCGTGGAGGAAATTGAGGGACCCCCGATGTGGAAATCGTCCGTAGAGCCCTCCGCTTCGTCGCCGGACGAGTAGGGCGGTGGTGAATACGGTGGTGAATCAGGAATCGGCGGGCCAGGGTCCTGGAGCTCCGGTGGTAGCGGGACCACGCGGTAGCGGCGAAATCCCTGCCTCTCCTGCCGATACCGAGCCTGTTTCCGCGGTGGTATAGCGGCCGTCACCGCACCATCCTCCGCGTCGCCCAGCACGTGTCCGAACGGTGGAGGCGGCGGTGTCGCCGTGATTGGGGCTGCCGGGGCAGTCCGTCCAGCACCACCGACCGGTGGAGCTGCGGGTCGCATGTGCATTAGCACCACCGACACCTGAAGCGGTGAGTGGCGCGGCGGTAGAACAAATGACAAATAGAGCACACACTAAAGATGAGGTTAGGAAAGAGCGGCCCAAACCGGGAATGGTCCTCCCACAGCCATAGCGCGGCGGCGGTTGCTCAATCGGAGTGCCCTCGTCTTTGGAGTCACTCGTGGCGTAGGTCTCGGGCTCGTGGTCGCTCGTGGCGTAGCCGGCTGCGCTCTCCGGCTCCTCGATCGCGGAGGGCATGTTCATGGCGACGGGCGGCTCGTCGGGCGCCTCGACCGTGAACACCGTGCTCGCGATGAAGTCGGCGAAAGAGCGGGTGACAGGCTGTGGCATGGGCGGGTGCGGGTTGGGCGGACCCGTCCATTCCTCCTCGGAGTCCACCGACGCGGCGAGAGAGTGCTTGCTTGGCCGGCTCGGACACCACCGGCACGTTGGCGGTGAAGGTGTTGATGTTGAGCGCACCGGTGTCAGCGTGTCGAGCCAAGGAAACCTTATCCAATTCAAGCGACACACGGCCGTACGGGGCACCCGGCGATGAACCGACGACATTCCGGTCACTCATGATCATTTTGGAAGCATTTCAAACCAAAAACAAAAAAAATAAATTTTTTTGGAAGGAGTGACTTCTTCCAATTCAGAGCGTTCGTCGTTCCTGGAAGGGATCACCGGTAGGAATCATGCGGCGGGCAAACTCGAGGAGAACCCGCTTACCGTCAGTTGGATAGGTGGAAGCGGGCGAGTCCATCCAGTCCGCTGCTGGCGAGTGGGGGTCAATCAGCAGCTTGAGCGTGGAGAACAATAAAGAGTTGGCCTCCACGCGGATAGACAGCGTCGCGTCATCCAGCCGGAAAGTGGAGCGAAGCCGATGTCTTCAGTGACGAAAGTTGTCCGCAGCGCGGACACCATGCGGGTGAAGAGTGTTGACGCATGGCATTCAGCACCTGAAAACCGCCCTTCCTTGCTCTCGAATAACTTCTGACGGACGGCCTTGGACACTTTCATGTCGAAGTGCTCATTCTGAAGGATCCGGACAGCGGCAAGGAATGTAGCTTCCGCTGAATTTGCAGCCGGTACAGCGGCTGGCGGTGTGGCTGGAGTGTTGGTGAATCTCGCAGCCTCTGAATCAAAAATCGTGGCTAATGCGCGGCGGCGATGCGCCATGCTAGAGGTGGCTCTGGCAGCGGCAACCATGATGAGGAAGGAGTATATGGGCGGAGTGAGGCAATTGGCTATTACCCTTCGGGTGGCGTAAGCCACCCTAATAACAGCGATTTAGGGTGGCTTAAGCCGCCCTACGAATAACAGCGATTTAGGGTGGCTTAAGCCACCTTAATAACGTTTTCAATTCTTACGGGAGCTATCGGTACCGGAAGCTAGATTCTTTAAGCTCATAATGTCGGCGACGTTGTCTTCTTTTAGGCACTATGTGCACTATTAGGCGAGCCCAAGTTCCCGGTGAGCAATTTTGGGAAGTATCCAAGAGGGTGCAACATTTAGTAAAATCATGGACTTCGGTATAGGTCATGCATGTCCACACCTTCATCCATCGGGGCCGGAGGTGAAGGTGAAAGCCTTCGCGGCTTCTTCCGCCTATCGCCATCACTCGGAAGCTCCGGAGGACGATGATATGGTTCGCCCGATGCGATTGCATCCCGTATCTTCAACACCATTCCTTGGAGGTTGACGCCAATGCATGGGAGGCTCAAGCAGCCACTTATGTTGTCGAAAGTGCACCATGCCCGGATCATCGGCCAAGTCCAATGGATCGGAGAAAATGTCCTCTCGCGTATGCTCCTTAAAGCCCGTTTCATGCAAGTCGGTACGTTTGCTTGCCATTCTATCTCCTATACAAAGGACACTTGGCCAAGGTAGTGCGGAGGGCATCATTAAGACAAACACTCAGAAGACGTTCAGAAGGCACCGTAGAAGACACCCGGAATATATCTCTCCGACATCTTACCGACGTCTTCTTAGATGTGCTTGCGGAAGATACCCTAGATACCTTCTGTACATCTTCCGGACATCTTCGGGGAAGACACGTCTTCCTGAACCCAGAAGAGGTGCGGAAGACACGCGGAAGACAGCCCCCGACATCTTACGGACGTCTTCTTTACTATGCTTGCAGAAGATACCCCAGATACCTTCTGTACATCCTCCAGATGTCTTTGAGGAAGACATGTCTTCTGGAAATCAGAAACTTGCAGAAGACACGCCGCACTTCCACTGAACGTCTTAACACCCCTCTTCGGGGCATCTTCCTCACTTTTTAGAGGGTCTTCGCGTGTTATTAGGTAGACATTAGAAGACGCGTAGAAGACCCTCTAAAAAGTGAGGAAGATGCCCCGAAGAGGGGTGTTAAGACGTTCAGTGGAAGTGCGGCGTGTCTTCTGCAAGTTTCTGATTTCCAAAAGACATGTCTTCCTCAAAGACATATCTGGAGGGCAACAAGATGCACATAAGGTATCTATCTGGGGTATCTTCCGTATGTTTTTTTGTTTTTTTTTTGTATTTCTTTTTTGTGTCCCAGGGGAATTCCCAGGAGTAAACTATTATCCTCTATTATCTTGAGGAATCATATCATATATTCAGATATACTATTTGACATAAACCCAGACAGCAAGAGTTACATCATTTGCTGTCCAAGTCCGAGAGACCAACTCTGTTGCCTCTCTTTATTCTCTCCTCTGAGCTCACAGATTATTTTCCCCAACTGTTCGCTCAGGCAATGTCACATCCACTCACTAATTTCCCCAATAGTTCGCTACTCTTATTCTCATCGAAATCAGACCCCCCTACTATTGGTGTCTCAGCAGGTACGTCGTGCCTCCTGGCACAACTCTCCCCCCGTTAGGAGTGGACTTTCCCCTGAAACCACGACTAAAGCATAATCACACATACAATAGCGTACAGGGGTCTCGCGATTCCTCTGCTCATCAGCGTAGCAGAAGGGCTTCACCAAGGATCACGCTGCCAACGCTCATCCCGGATTCACCCAACCGCACACAACCGATATCTAAGGCAGGTCTTCAGTCTGCGTCTTCTCTTTCGAAACTCTGTTTGCCGTAGATCGGTTGCACTCGGTCCAAGGGTTATGACCGTAACATCGTTTACTTTCCTGCGCCTCCAAAAGTCAAGTGCTGGAACAGATGCCGCAGTAGACCCTCTGGAACTGGATACACTGCGTGTGACTTCTGCATCCCCTTCCGATGACCACTCGGTCCCAGTTGTGCAGTATCAGGGTGAACTCCTGTTGCACGTCGATGCGAACAAGGAGTCGCTGCAGAGCATTGCAGTAAGGGTTCGGGCGGAGGCGAGCTCGTCCATATACACGTAGGTTTCATGTATCGTTTCCCATACATGCAGTAGGTGCAAGTGAGGGGCGCCGGTAAATGGCTCATTACTGGCCTGAAACGCAGGGCGTCAGGGTAACGGCCCATCGAGTTCTCCACGAACCAGTGTTGAGGACGGAGATACTCGATGATGTCTAGGGTGCGTTGTACGCACGCGTCCGCTGGGGCTGAGGCTTTTGCCACTGCGGCCTCTACGTACGGGCCGCCTGCGGTGCTCTGTGCGGGTGCGGTGGGCGGGATCGACGTGTCCGCTTACGGCTTTGGAGCCGCAGCCGCCTGCCGACGAGCCCGCGGGTGACGACATTCATCAGCGGCTGGACGATCTCGCCGCGGAGGTCCATGCCGCGGCGAACTCCAAGGTACATTACACCCACGCATCATTCCCGCCACAGGCGGTTCTCGAGCCGCATGCATCGGCTCTGGTGTGCGGCCCCGCGGCAGCGGGGATCATGCCGGAGGAGCAGGTTCCGGCAGGTGGTGCGGCGGCATCGGCATCCGCCGTGCCGGCCCCTGCTATACCTGTCTCGCAGGTGGAGGATGTGAAGCCCGTGCCGCTTCAATCGGCGCGGGTGACTGCCACGACGGGCGGCGAGTGCCCTGGGTCCGTTCAGACTGTCAACCACGCCGCCATCGCGCCGGTTGACCTCACCGGCTACGACACCGACGACTACGAGGACTTTGCCGACGGCAGCTTCACACTGAAGCCGCGGGGTCCGCCTCCGTCGGCTAATCATGTGTCCGGACCACCCGTGGACACCCAGAGGGCCAACGGTTGTGGGAAGCCGCCCTGGGGCTTTCCTGCCACAGTCGGGCCGTGGGGAATTCCTTTCCTCCTTTCCCTCGTTCTTTGCGTCTCGATCATGGGGGTGGCTGCCGTGCCCGAGGCTCAGTCGGCTGCGGGACTGCCTTCGCCTGGCGGTGATCTCGATTGGGGGACTCCGTCAAGTTTCTCCACAAATGAATTTGTTGAATCGGTGATCCCGGCTCAGGGTTTCTTATTTGTGGCTGACAATGTCCCACCGCTTGGGCCGCCTGAGCCCCCTGACCTCTTTCAGGACCTTGCTCAGGCAGATTTGGGCTTTGACATGGCTTGCTACTACGGTATGGCTTTGCATGAGACCGGTCCTCTTGATGTGGAGCACTACTACTATGGTGCTGACTTTTTCACATCTTACTGCGGCATGGACTTCCGTGAGGCAACCGCTGACTACTTTGGTGCTGCCGATTGACTTCTTGTTCACTCTGGATGCACACCAACATGGTGGTGTGCGGAACTCCGGTGACTTCAACATTTTTTCTGGTTTATATCCCTACCAAATAAGGCCGGGTCCATGCGGTCCCGGGACCAATAGGGACCCCGCATGGACCCCATATGGACCCGTATGGACCACATGGACCCCACATGGACCCGTGAAAAATGGATCACATGGACCCGTCGATGAAGCCTTCGGGCTTTTACCACTAGATTGGTCCAAAAGTTCCTATCGGTCCGGGGTGGGTCCCACACTTGGTACCACTGATTTCTCGGTCCATGCGACATTTCACCATGGGTCCATGCGGTGTTTCGTCGGTCCATGTGGGGTCCATGTGTCCATCGAAATCTCACCACGGATTCCTCGCCGCTGGCGTGGGGGACCTCGCATGGACCCGTATGGCCATGCTTTAAGGCAGCATGTGGTGCATGGACCGACCCTGGACCGACCCCGGGCCGACCCTGGACCGACCCCGGACCGACCCTGGACCAAACATGATCGCTCGGACCCAGGTTGGACCAGCACGGACCAAACCTCCGATAGGCGCCCAACCGTACGGACCATATATGGACCTCGCGTGGACCCCGCGTGGACCCCGCATGGACCCATGGGTGGAGCACTCGAGATGGACTGCACGGGGGAGGCGATGCGTGGACCTCGCATGGACCTCGCATGGACCCGGGAGTGGCGCACCCAAGATGGGGTGCGTGGTGAAGGCGATGCGTGGACCTCGCATGGACCCAGCATGGGCCCCGCATGGACCCGTAGGGTGGCACACCCGAGATAAACTGCGCGGGGAAGGCGATGCGTGGACCTCGCATGGACCCGTGGTGTGGCGCACCCAGCATGGGTTGCGTGGTGAAGGCGATGCGTGGACCCCGCATGGACCCCGCATGGACCAGTGGGGGCGCACCCAAGATGGACTGCACGGGGAAGGCGATGCGTGGACCTCGCATGGACCCGTGGGGTGGCGCACCCGAGATGGGGTGCGCGGGGAAGGCGATGTGTGGACCTCGCATGGACCCGTGGGGTGGCGCACCCGGCATGTGTTGCGTGGTGAATGCGATGCGTGGACCTCGCATGGACCCCGCATGGACCCGTGGGGTGGAGCACCCGAGATGGACTGCACGGGGAAGACGATGCGTGGACCTCGCATGGACCCGTGGGGTGGAGCACCCGAGATGGGGTGCGCGGGGAAGGTGATGCGTGGACCTCGCATGGACCCGTGGGGTGGCGCACCCGGCATGGGTTGCGTGGTGAAGGCGATGCGTGGACCTCGCATGGACCCCGCATGGACCAGTGGGTGGCGCACCCGAGATGTACTACACGGGGGAGGCGATACGTGGACCCCGCATGGACCCGTGGGGTGGCGCGCGATCAGAAATACGGTCTGACTGCTGGGTCAGCGACAGCGGCCTCAGCGGAAATCGAGTCCATGCGATTATTCGCCGGGGCCATGCGCTTATTAAGTGGAGTCCATGTAATTATTAAGCGGGTCCGTATGCTTATCTTGCGGGTCCATACGATTATTCCGCCGGTCCATGTGGGTGGTAATAAGCGGGTCCATGCGACTATTGTGTGGGTCCATACGGTTATTCAGCGGGTCCGTGTGGTTACTTTGGGGGTCCATACGATTATTCGACGGGTCCATGCGGTCATTAAGGAAGTGCATGTGACAAAATGACCGCACGGCCCTACATTCTGGGAAAACCAGAAGACGCGTCTTCTGAACGTCTTTTGAACGTCTTCTGGGTCCAGAAGACATCCAGAAGACGTCTTCGGCGCGCATTCTAATGTCTACCATCTTCTGGTTTCCAGAAGACGTGCAGAAGATCTTCCGGGAAGACATCCAGAAGTTATCTTCTGGACGTCTTCTGCATGTCTTCTGAATCCCGGAAGACGTCTTCTTGATATCTTTTGGGCGTCTTCTGTACATCTTCCCCGAAGATCTTCTGGACGTCTTCTGAAACTCAGAAGATGGTAGACATTAGAAGACGCGTAGAAGACGTCTTCTGGATGTCTTCTAGATATCTTCTGGAACCCAGAAGACGTCTAGAAGACATCTTCCGGAATTCAGAAGATGTACAGAAGTCATGCAGAAGACGTTCAGAAGATATCTTCTGAATGCCTTCTGCATGTCTAATAAATTTCAACATTCGTATACGCATTCGCGAGGAATATTTTTAGGCTGAAATAAGCTTGCAAGAAGGATGAGTGCAAACAAGATGTATGGCATAATACACTTCTCGCCATCCTTAACAAACATATTCTCAACGTTTGATACACGACAAGAGATGATTTATTTGTGTGGAAGGCTAAGATGCTTTGGAGACTAAAATTGCTTTAACAATATTACTTTTCAATCAAGAACCTAATCATAAGGAGGGCCACACATATTATTATCCTAACTAGCTAAGTGTCTAGAACTACTTCACATTCATGTTCTAAACAACTAGTCTAATTACCTAGAAACGATGTTCATCTAACATGCACACATGGCATAGGTCTTGGACCACGCAAAAACATGGGTTTTCCACTCGCTCGTTTTTAACCGATCTGAAAAACAACGCACACCAAAATACCAACACTTAGTAGAGTGAAAACACACAATGAATACAAGCACAAATTCCTAGGAAGGGTAAGGTAAGTACCTTTACTCTTCTAGTTGTGGGCGATGGGCTGAAAATGCGCTTTTCCCACTTGCTCATTTTCAGCCAATCTGAAAAACAAAGCGCAACTCAAAACCAAAGGTTAGTAAAGCGGAAAAACACAACGCATAAAGGCAGTATTTTTTAGGTGTGACACTAGGGGATGATAGAGCAAATACCTTTATTTGTGGTGTTGAGGTTGGGCTGAAAATTTACCTTTTGGACTAGGTCATTTTCAGCCGATCTGAAAAACAAAGCGCAACGCAAAACCAAAGGTTAGTAAAGCGCAAAAATAGTACGAGACGAAATACAAGATTACCGAAGGAAAACAAAAAGGCCTAGTGGTGTGAGTTGGAATCGAACCAACATCATCTCGTCCAAAGGACGAGCGAGAACACATGTCTCGTTCACACCTCAATTAGACGCTAAGCACGCCGAAGTGCGCGTAAAAAAACCAAGGCACGAAAAGCACCCGCAATCACTATTGAAGTATTGCGTTGTGCAACGTTTTTCTGTTAGACGAACTATTTTAAAAGGACCACTTCACCCAGCAGCAGTCCGCGGAAAACGAGGCTGCGGTGGAATTGAGTTGGATGCAGGTGTAAAAGTGGTAGATGCAAATTTCACTTCAACGTTAAATAAAATTCAAACTCGAACGGTCATGTCGATGTGCGGTGCGGTGCTCGTGCTCACTCCCCTGCGCTGGGCCTGACGATGCGATGCGATGCGATGCGATGCTAATGCTAGCTGACGATGACGCCTGACCACGACCGCGACCACACGCCAGCGCCACACCTGACACCAGCGCAGCGCAGCGCTGGCAGATTTTCCGGGTTTGCTATCCGCGGTATCGTGCAGTCATCACGTCTCACGCGACTCACTGCGCGCGTGATCGACTGTTCGACCGTTGCTAGGAGGGATGGTGCTCTAAAACAAGAGCAGTTTCTTCTACCAAATTCGTCGGCCGTTTTAACTTAGTAACTTGGTACGTTTGCCCCTCTCCCGAACAAACCACTTGTTTTTTTGCACTTCTACCTACACCACACAATTATGCCCAGTATTGTGCACCTTATATGTTTTTTTGTTTTTTCGCGATTTTTAAAGCTTTTTTCAAAAAAAAAAAAAAAACAAAAAGACATACGGAAGACACCCCAGATATCTTCTGTGCATCTTGTTACCCTCCAGAGATGTCTTTGAGGAAGACATGTCTTCTGGAAATCTGATACTTGTAGAAGTTCCACCAAACGTCTTAACACCCCTCTTCGGGGCGTCTTCCTCATTTTTTTGACGATCTTCTACGCGTCTTCTAATGTCTACCTAGCCCTAGGTAGACATTAGAAGACGCGAAGAGGGGTGTTAAGACGTTTGGTGGAACTTCTACAAGTATCAGATTTCCAGAAGACACGTCTTCCTCAAAGACATCTCTAAGACAACCGGAAGATGTACAGAAGATATCTGGGGTATCTTCCGCAAGCACAGTCAAGAAGACGTCCGGAAGATGTCAAAAAAATGTCTTCCGCGTGTCTTCTGCGTGTCTTCCGCGTGTCTTCCGCGTGTCTTCCGCACCTCTTCTGGGTTCAGGAAGACATATATTCCCCGAAGGTGTCTGGAAGATGTACAGAAGGTATCTGGGGTATCTTCCGCAAGCACAGTCAAGAAGACGTACGGAAGATGTCGGGAGATGTCTTCCGCGTGTCTTCTGAGTGACTTCTGAACGTCTTCTGAGTGTTTGTCTTCAGGATGCCCTCCGCACTACCTTGGCCAAGTGTCCTTTGTATAGGAGATAGAATGGCAAGTAAACGTGCCGCGCATCTCCAAAAGGGGGAAGCGCCCCCAAAGACCAAAATGTCGTCCTTCAAACGAGCGATGCTCACTAAACCCCCCCCCGAATCCGCGGCGGAGGTCTTCCGTCAATCCAAGCCGGAGGTCTTGAAGGGGAAGATGGCAGCGGTGCACGATTGGTTGTCTACGGTGTCGCCATCCCGCGAGCTGGATCATGAGATGACGGCATGGCTCGGGGAATCCGTCTACATTCATGAGCATTCCCCTGCAACAAGGTGCTTGCTTATCTCCATAACCCACATGCATCTATCATGCACATTTATGCAGTTTGGAATGCATACAACCGAAGATGTGTGGAGCATCTTCTGCGCAACTTCCGGACGTCTTCCACGTGTCTTCTATGAATTCACCATCACAATGTTTTCGCAGGGCTGAAGATCATGAGGACGCGGTTCGTATTTGCGTGCCGCGTCAAAGCAACCGGCCACCTTTCGGCTTAGCCGAGCCCACTAATGTGCTTTTCTCGGTTCAAGAGTTTTTTGGCTATGTGCAAGCAATTTCAGACTTGCATGAACCGGGCTTTAAGGAGCATACGTGGGAGGACATTTTCTCCGATCCATTGGACTTGGCCGATGATCCGGGCACGGTGCACTTTCGACAACATAAGTGGCTGCTTGAGCCTCCCATTGGCGTCAACCTCCAAGGAATGGTGTTGCGAAGATACGGGATGCAATCGCATCGGGCGAACCATATCATCGTCCTCCGGAGCTTGTGAGTGATGGGGATAGGCGGATGAATCCGCAAAGGCTTTCACCTTCACCTCCGGCCCCGATGAATGAAGTTGTGGACATGACCTATACCGAAGTCCATGAGCCCGAGGACCCTCCCCCGGAGATGCCACCACGAAGGTGCGAACCGGTTGCCACGGCATGCCCGTATCTCCATGAAAGATGTATGCATGCACGCTCCATCGGAAGTCGTTCCGAAGACGTTCCGAGCGTCTTCTGCGCATCTTCCGGGCTCATGGACTTCGGTAAATCTAACGTAGAGCAAAATGACAATAGCAGAATCTGAAATCAAGCATTCCAAAACTGAAATCTGAAATCCACCGTAGAGCAAAATCAGCCAAAACTGAAAATCGGAAATCTAATGTGGAGCAAAATGACACATATAAAAATCTGAAATTGGTTTGTAAAATCTGAAATCAAGCATTCAAAAAACTGAAACCTGAAATCTAACGTAGAGCAAAATCAGCCAAAATTGAAATTTGGAAAATCTAACATAGAGCAAAATGACAAATGCAAAAGTCTGAAATGGAGCATTCCAAAAATTGAAAACTGACATCCAACATAGAGCCAAATTAGCCAAAACTGAAAATCGGAAATCTAACGTAGAGCAAAATGACAAATGTAAAAAATCTGAAATCAAGCATTCCAAAAACTGAAATCAGAAAACTAACGTAGATCAAAATTAGTTGAGATTGAAATTTTGGAAATCTAACGTAGAGCAAAATGACATATGTAAAATTGCACTTTCGCATTTTCCCTTCAATTTCAACAAATGCACACAATCGAAAAACAAAACGAAAAACATGCTTGAAGACTTGATCGGGCAGTTGACGGTCATAACGAGAGAGCTCACTTCGGAGCTTGTAGACTGTAAGGTACGGAAGACATCTGGAAGACATCCCGAATACGTTCCGAGTACATTCCAAACGTCTTCCGTAATTACCTTTTATTTGGTGATTTTGCAGGATGTTCCTAAGCTTCAAAATCTGGTGGATGAGTTCTTCAAGTCACTCGAGCGCGATGGCTCACCTGACTGGTTGGTCATCAACACGCATTTGCTTTCCCACTTCCCCGACCAACTCCTCATGTATGGTCCAATACGGGGGACATGGATGTACGTGTTCGAATCATTCAACGGGAAGATTCGAAGGTGGGTGAAGAACAATCGCATATCCGGTTCAGAGTGTTATGCAAGGCTTCGGGCGGTACCGGATGGTACATGTGGTGCGAGGGTTAATCTTGGTACTTCGTCGCCGGCGGGAGGCAACCACCAATCCCACCCGGCCACCCGTGCTCCGGTTCTTGACCACCGCACCGTTGAGGGCGCCGAACACCGTGGTTTTGGGAACACAAGGCAAGCGCCATGTACTCTCCCGCGCTGAAACGAAAGCGCTGGAGCTGTGGATGCATGGCAACGTGCCCCAATACCGCAAGTTGAAGGCAAAATTCGACGACTACGTCACCTACTGCAAGAGGTAAGTAAGAAATGAAACCCATAAGGTGCCTGGAAGACGTTTCATATATCTTCTAGGCATCTTCCACACGTCTTTGGTAAATACAATCATGTCCTGACACTGTGCACGTATACATTCGCAGGGAAAACCATATGGTTCGGAGACGTATTGGCGCACATGCCGGAGGGTCTCGCCTGATGGATGTGCCGTTGCATATGCACGGTAGCGACCCCAAGGTCTGGCTGGGGAGACCATTCACGGAGAATGAAGCGGCACTCGTCGAAGGGCCTCCTCGCGTGTGTCAATCTTTCGGCTCGGTCGTGGTTCGAGGAGTTTGCTATCGCACGGCAGCTCAGGACAAGACGAAGAAAACTTGTCAACGTTACTTCCGAGCCTTTTTCTCTGGAGAAACATCAAAGGCCCGAGGAAATCGAGACTGACCGGTGCGTCCGTGCATTACGTTTTGGTGAATGTGCGCAGAATATGTACCGAATGTCTGCTGCGTGTCTTCTCGACGTCTTCGGGGATTCTTACTATAGAGTATTGTGGCTCCAACTCGCAGGTACGCCATGGTAGATAGCATCTACAAGGTCGACTTGGCCGCGAAAGAGTACATTCTTGTGAAGGGAAAGTGGTTCCCTGAATTCAACCAAGCGACGACAAAACGGTTTGCCAAGCTAAACTCGAAGTACGGGCCGGACAATACCGCAAAGGTGGTGTACACATACGACCCGGATGATCCCGAGACACCTTGGGACACTACTGATCCATTCATCCTGGCGGCTCAAATTGAGCACCAAGTTGTAATCAAGAAACACCCTGTGATGAAGACGGCGGTGGTATTTGATTTAAAGGCTGACTTTTTCGAGTGCATCGACGATGATGGTTCACGACCGAAAGGTGCAAGACGCAAGAAGAGGCGATCATGATAATACGCCGGGCATCGTACTTAGTGGTCTGTATGTTGAATAGATGCAATCGTACATGTATGTGTAGATAGACCTATCAATTAACTTAGCCGTATATCATGTATCATAGCAACAGAGCATGATGACAACCCTGAAGTTGTTAGGAAGATACCCGGAATGTCTTCCGTATGTCTTCCGTGCGCCTTCTGAATGTCTTCTGTGATTACGCGACTAGTGTACGTGTGGTATGAAGTAGCTATGTGGCCAAATTGCATAATCATCACATATGTGTCGATAACACATGTCAGAATGTATTCTGGCACAGAAGACATTCGGAACATCTTCCGGGTATCTTCCGGGAAGACTGCCCTTTGCATGTCTTCCGGGAAGATGTCTTCCGAAATCCGGAAGACGTTCGGCACATCTTCGGCACGTCTTCCCCGAAGAGTGTCTTCTGGTTTCCAGAAGACGTTCCACTCAGAAGACGTCTTCTGGAAACCAGAAGACATCATTTCTACGAAGACGTCTATAAGACGTTCAGAAGACGTCTTCTAGACGTCTTCTGATTTTCCCAGAATGTAGGGCGGGGAAGGTGATGCGTGGACCTCGCATGGACCCCGCACGGACCCGTAAAAATATTTACACTGTACATATGTTACACATTTGTCAGTAAGAAACGGTTGGGTTGGTAGCATACTAATATTATCATACATCGAAAATAGGGGTATACAAAAGGTCCCCGATAGGTCCAGTACGGGTCCGCAATGGGTCCGGAACGGGTCCAGGGTGGGTACGCTCGAGGTCCATGCTTCAAGCGGCGTGATCATCTTCATCGTCAGCAACTTCACCAACAAAGTCAACGGTCCGGTCCAGAACCACCGCCAATATACCGGGCGTCTCTCTGATTCCCATAGGCAGTCGGCGGCGGTTCAAGGGTGTGATTGCTAAGCGCTTAGGCAGCCACGGTATTGGCACGATGCAAACCTGGGACTCAATTTCTTCAGCTCGGATAATAGAATCCTTCGTGGCCCATGGCAAGTCGGTGCGTAGAAATACGGTCTGGCTGATGGGATCAGCGACAGCGGCCTCTTGAGGAAACCACCTGACTTTCACCAAAATGAATGGGTCGTGGCCGTGGATCGACATCTTGAAGACATCCAGCAACTCCGCGTACCTGATTGATCAGTATAATTCTGGGTAAAATTTGAGATCGCCTAACTCAACTGAACGAATACAACGAGGGCAACATGTCGTCCCCATTAGACCGGGATGTGGGCGGGATGGGGGCACGCACCAGTCCTGATTTTCGTATTGGGGAGTGCGAATGCCGTCAACCATTTTGTTTCCAACGAATATATCTCTGAACTTCACAAGCATGTATCGCTGCATACTCTCCTTATGAAGGTCTTTATCACGAGCTCTGAACATGCTACGTCCAACCTTTACATAACTGTATCGTAAAAGTCGTGGCGGTGGCGAGGTAATGAAGTTGATCTCTTCCGTGGTAAACTGCTTGACGACCATTCCTTCGCCATTGGGGTTCGGCTCCTTCCTCCACGTGCTGGCGTTGTCGAAGGTAGGGTCTACAAGACGCAACGGGGCAACGCGGTTTCCAGCACGTTGATGCCGACGGACACGTTGTTGATGCATCCTGTTTTGAGAATCAGGTGAAGACATTAGTCCGATGCGGGTCCCATGCCGGTCCTAGGTCCCGCCCCCATGGGGACATCGTTTCCGATGGTTCCAAAGGACGACTAGCGAGTGCGACTGACTATAAAAGTGATGCAAGTGTGGGTACAAACCGTCGAGATCGCTGATTTTCCGCCCTGATGCGTGCTGCAGCCAATTCAAACTGATCTCGAAGTTCGGCAAACCAATCGAAATGAAGGTACAGCCAGGATTTGATGTCCTTAATGGTATCTGAAGCCCAAAATATCGAACTTTATTTGAAGAACACGATATCGAAATGCAATACATGGGGCGGGGTCGGGGCGGGGTGTGGGACCGATGGGTCCGATATGTTGACTCAACAGGGGCGGCACGGTATCACATACCTTCTGATAGCAGCGTGCTCTTGCCTTGACGCTCCACCCCGGATTTGAGCATCATTGAAACCCGCAAAGGTTCGGGGAGTGGATATACAGGTGGCTTCGATCCTCGCGCCAAATCGCTCAACCCGCGACAAAGGTTTACGAGGCGCTCCAGCTCTATATTCTTCATGATGCTGGCCACCGGACTCGATCGCGTTTTGACCGCCCGTTTCATTCGGCCAAAGTAGTCCTCGAAGCAAAACATCCACAGCTCACGTGCTGGACCGTACATCATGAGCTGCGGCACGACATGAGTAAGGAGATGCTGCATCATCACCAAATCGGCTGGTGACATGTGATCTTCACCAAGCTTTAGGACCACTTTCACTCTCTCAATGAGACCTGGCATTTCCTGGAAAAGGCAAATAGCAGATCTCAAAAGGAAATAGTATGGGTACAATATAGGTGCATGCGGACCTACAATGCCCACGTGGGTACTAAATCAGGGAGACGATCCGCCCCCATCGGGGCGGGGCCCCGGACCAAGATTGCTGCTAAACTAGGCAATGATGCTTTACCTTCAAAAGAATTGTAGGGCTGACAACCTCACGAACGATGGAGCATATCTCCCCAACATAATCCGCGTGCAAAGGCCTTTCCACGAGCCCATCCGGACCAGGCCAGCTCGACAGAACAGGCAAAATTCCTGAAGTCATCGCCGTGATACCCAATGCCGCCTTTAATCTTCGAGGAATGAAATTCTCGTTAGCCTTCAGTTGCATAAGCTTCTGGGGCAGTGGGCCCCATGATTTTGGTGCGCCCAGAACGTCACGTAACCACTCGGTCATGGCAATTCTCGACGGCTTCGACGGTGCCCACGGAGATGGTTTACCTGCAGTGGGCACAAAGCGACAGGTCAAGATTGTGCCCCTACTTGGGGCCCAGCTCCGTACCCGTTGGGGCTAGTGTGGGTCGGGACGGGTCCCACGCGTGGTACCCCTCGACTCTAGCAACTTACCAGCAAGTCGCTGAGCTGCTGTTCGAACACGTGTAGCATTGCGAGGTTGCGGAGGCGCAACAAGCCAGCCCCGATTGACCTTAAACTCTCTTGCAAAATTCCGACAATGCGCTGACCAGTTGCCACCACAAATCGATTTGTGTAAGCGTTGGACCAAGTTGCTCAATATGTGCATCAAGTCCAAAAGGTACATGTATATGACGTTGAAGTACACCAATCTGGAGAACGCGCAAGGAGTTTTCACACCAAACTTCTTGAAACTATCTTGTAACTGCTCTTTGGAAGCGCCGTTCTTCGCCATGCCTTTGTGCAACTGCTGTATTTGTCGGACACGTTCATCGGTGTGGAGGTCAGTCTCGGTATCGCCACCTGGGTAAGTAAGTGTACAATCCATAATGAATTGGGGCAGATTGGGGGCGGGCTGTTGGCGGTACGGGGGCGGTTTGAGGGCGGGACAGGGGCGGGGCCAGGGCGGGACTCGGACAGTGCTTAGTAAGCACCAACGCTCCTATCACAAACTTCTCGGTAAACGAGACAGGTACAAGACGGTGGCGGGATGGAGGCCGCACGCCGGACCGACATGGGACCAGCATAGGACCGATCTATATGAGTATGATTGTACATCCAAGAATGGGCGGACCTCGTCGCTTTTGGAACTTCTCCAGAAATATCGTTTTCCCCATCTTGCTTTTCGCAGCCCCAATGCCGTTGATCAGGCACTTCAAGCATCCCATAATGGCAGTCGCAGCCATTCGTCGGGATGCGTCCACAAGGCCAACGTAATCCATGAGTACCGCGTACACCATGCATCGAACTGTAAATGGTTCTTTCTCGATGACGTCGAAAACCGTATGACCAGTGGACCACAATACCTCTAGCTCATCCACCAGGTGGTCGTAAAAGAGCGAAGTATCCTTGGGCTTGCCCTCCGCAATACCATACGTGAACACGTGCTTGTGTCGTTCCTCCCCGGGCAAGTTGCCAATCGTGAAGCAAATGGGCATGATGCTGGATAGCTGATCGTTGAACGGGTTGATTCCATCCGCGCAAAGAATAATCCATAGATTCCGGCGGTCTGCGAAGAAATTGGGGTACTTCTGGACCAAAGCTCGGAGAGCAGGAGAATCTGCATTGGCATGGACGGGTCCAATGTTAGGTCCCCATCGGTCCGGGGTCTCGACTACATGTATACCACCTACCGAACCTACTATCATATCAATCTAATAATTTACTAAAAGTTCGCTGATTGAGCTAGGATAATGAGTGTTGGGTCCCACAGGTGTCCGGTATCGGGGCGGGACATTGGACCGATTGGAACAGGAAAGGGACTATGGAATACTCAACAGGGCTGAGCATTTTTTATGATTCGCACCATGTATCCCGGTGACTTTGTCTGGTTGTTGGTCAGGGAGCTTGGTCGCATCGAAGCTCCGCACCATCGCGGCATATTCTGGACAAAGGAAGATGTACTCCAGCAGTGATTCCAAAGGCCAGTATCTGAAAATAGATCTTGCTCGACCGTTCGTTCTCACCCCGTCGTGTTCTTTTCCCAACCTATACCTCGATGTCTTACACTTCGGGCATTTATCGAGCTCGCTGTGTTCACCTTTGTACATGATGCAGCCCTTGATGCACACGTGCACCTCTTTGTACGCATGGTAGAAGGGTTTAAACCGCTTCAATGTCTCGGGGTACGTGCGAGGAAGGACTTGCCGTTCTTCGATGTTAAGGAGCCTTCCCCGGACGATGTCGAGAATAGATGCAAAGATGGACTGGGTCCCGTTGTGCTCGACCTGCATCTCCAAAAGGTCAAGTAACAGTCCGTTGATCTTGGAAATGTCCTGCAAGGCGCCAACACTTCATCAGTCCATCCGCGCTTGGTACTAGAAGGATGCATGTGTAAAGTCATGGGGCAATATGGGTCCCCATTCGGTACCACACATGGGACCGGGCCGTTCACACAGGTCCCATATCGGTCCCATGTGGGTACCATAACTTGCAAGCAGCACTCGCTACTGTAACCGTACGAGGCGGTATGTACTGGTCCTAAACCGGTACCACGTCCCGTACCAATAGGTCCCCCAAATGTTCCCAATGGGTACCACATCCTGAACACCCTACTCACCACATCGTCTTCTCCATCGGAATCGCCCGCAGAATCGTCAGTAAGGTCTTCGGCATCTTCATCCTCCTCGCCACTAACTTCCCCGTCGCCGTTGTCGTCTCCAGATGACGATTCGCCATCATCATCACGTAGTTGTTTCCCAAACCCCAAGTCCTCGATGTGTTTCGCCAACGCTTCAAAGTTGGATATCACCTCGGCTTCCCGAGAGGTATAGTCACGATCCGCACCGCCCATCTCATCATCTCGGGGAGATGATCGCTCATTCTCTTCTTCGAACTCCTCTTGCGGAATGTATACACCATATTGTTTGACATGTCGGAGAATTTGACGGCGGCCAAGTTCACGTGTCGTAAGCCCTCGGTGGTGGCATTGATTACACGGACAAATGCCATACTCTGAAACGTAGCGTCCAGGGCGGCTTCCTTGTATGCCCTGTGGAGTCGCCATCTATCGTCACATAGACAAGTGCCAAACCATTTTATCCAGCATGGTGCAGGTAGAACGCCTGCAAAAGGTCGTACACGCTGGGGTGAGTAAGTGTTTAAAGCGAGCAGTACAATACGGGGGCGGGGTCTCGGACCGATAGGAATCACTCAGTCCATAACCGGTCCCGAACCCCGGACCCGTAGGAACCATGCCTTGGACCCCACACGGACCCGTCGGTACCATGCCTTGGACTCCATACGGACCCGTCGGTACCATGCCTTGGACTCCATACGGACCCGTCGGTACCATGCCTGGGACCCCACATGGACCCGTCGGTACCATGCCTTGGACCCCACACGGACCCCACACGGACCCGTTCGGAATCCACCGCAGCAAGACGCCGCAACCCTAATAAACCCTATGGTCCCATAGGTGGAACACAGCCCGCCCCTATGGGGTAAAGTAAAAAAACGCCGGGTCTAGGGCGTGGGTCCAGGTCCATGTGGTCCAAAAATGTCTGACCATGCATGGACCTCGCATGGACTTGCCAAATAACCCGTTGAACCACTGTGGGACCGACGGCATGGACCCGTAATGAAGCCTATGGGACCGACGCACAGGTGTTTTTGCCTTTTTTTGCTTAAAAAAGTGCATTTTGGGGTTACGCGTTACACATGGACCTCACTTGGACCGACCAGTGTTAAAGGCTCGCTCTCACGCTGCCCCCATGAGGACCAGCGGGTCCCCGAGATTTTACAAAAAAACGCCGGGTCTAGGCGTGGGTCCGGGTCCATGTGGTGCAAAAATGTCTGACCATGCATGGACCTCGCATGGACTTGCGTCGGACCACACATGGACCGACGGCATGGACCCGTGATGAAGCCTATGGGACCGACGCACAGTTTCACATTTTTGGGGATTCGAGTCACATGGACCTCACGTGGACCTATCTAAAGAACGTCGGCGAGGCAAGCAGCGGTGTAAAGAATTCCTCGTTGAGAGATAGCGAAAATCGACCCAAAAATCGAAAAAAACAAAATTTGGGCACTAAAAGGGGCAGGTTGATTGCAATATATCCTGCCAAACAAAAAAGCAAAAATGTTTTTTTCCCGTGAGATATCGGCATTTTTGTGCGTGCGATTTTTTCAAATCGAACTAAAGGAAAAAAAATCGAAGAACAGGTGCTCTGTGGGAATGCTTTCCTGTTCCCAGCGAACGGTGCAATTGACGGACCAGATGAACCCCCCAGTCTTAATCGGACGGTCTCCATGAGTTACTGAAACTCAAAATGGCATGAAGGCGTGGGTGGGCACCCATAACGCCCCTTGTGCACTAGCGGCGTCGTTGGCGGCAATCGCCCATCGTGCCACATGCACGGGGAACTGCCAGTAGAACACAAGGGGAATCGTGGGTGCCCATGCCTCCAAGGGGATTCGAACCCCTCACCCTCACGTGAAACGCGTTCGGCTTACCAACATTTGACCACTCGGCCAAGCACCCACGATGATGGAAATTCGCCGCACGGCAGCAATTATATTCATAAAACCGCATGCCCTACCGAGAGCACTCTGAAACGAACTAGAAAAGAAAAAAAGAAATTGAGACCTGCAAATTTGAAATCGCAGCCCACCATGTACCGATACAGAGACAGTCCCATGCGAGTTGACTCGATCGCGTGGACCGACGTTGGACCTCGATGGAACCAATGCTGTCCACCTTGGTACAATGCCTCGCCTGGCGGCGCAGAAAGTCAAAGAACTTTGAATTCTTTGAAGACCTTCGTTCCTCGCACTACCGCCTCACAACCTCAGTCCTCACAGCCTCACGCACAACCTCCGTCCGTCCACGCAGCACAGACATCGATGGGACCTTCACGCAAGACACGCAGCAAAGACGAGAAGAAACTGTCTTCCCGGCAGACGACCCTCCCTCAGTCTGGAAACACCCAGCTGGGGGAGCTCATGCGCCAGTTTGCAGCCCAGCAGCAAGAAATGCAGGGTCTCCGGCAGCAGCTGGCAGCAGGGCTTGCTGGTGCTGCTGCTGTGCCTGCGCAGCACCCGGCCGTCAAGGTGGAAGCGGGTGCTACAGGCAGCACGCCTGGCGATGCGGGGGGGGTCTTCCACACGACAAAGGAAGCCCCCCAGCATCTCGTGAAGTCATTGCAGCGGTCGACAAATTTAGTTTGCGGAAATAATTTAAAAAGTGGAGTATGGGCCCCTGGATGCACCATCTCCACGCTGGAGGAAGAGAGCCTGGACGAAGCCGTTGAGGCGATCAAAACGGCGACGCCAGGCTTCTCGTACGAATGCGTGCGGGATTACATAAAAAACCGACTGACATATATGAAATGTCAGACCACCACCTTGGGGAGGTGGAAGCTAAAGACCACAAAAGAATGCCCGACGGGTTTTTTCCAGCGTTTTGACGGCCCGGCCCGCGGCGTCCGGGTGGCATCGGACGCCACCGGCGAGCTGCCCGGCAAGAAGACCACCGAGACGGTGCTGAATTACTTCGACGCCGGGCAGCCCACGGAGGGGCCCCTCTTTGAAGCCTTCTGGGCACTGGAGGGGGTGCAGTACGTCAAGCCCGCCGACGTGCAGCCCGCCAACTTGGGGAAGCCCGCCGCCGGGCTGGACAAGGATCAAGGGGAGAAGATCCCTGCCCCAGTCGCGCCCGAGAAGCAGGGCAAGGAGAAGAAGAGTTCGTTCGTGTGGCCACTGGTAAGCAAACATACCTGTTATGTTTTTTTACCCTGGACCCCTTTGTTTTAAGAGGGACGGTACAGGGGCCACGTTTAGCCCTCGTACCGAACCCACGCTGGACCGACCCACAGTGTGGTAGGGCCGCTCCAGCTGAACTGCGGTGTGTGAGTGTGGGTACGATGTCGCTGACTGCTATTGGTTTGGGGCTGGGTCGCAGGCGGATGACTCCACACTGGTGCTCGGGTCATTCGTCGCCGTGCACCGCATCCGCTCCAAATCCGTTACCCCCATCCCCGAGGAGTTCGCCTCCTCACTCCTCGACTACGACAACGATCGGTTCGAGTTGTGTTACGGGGTGGTGGAGGGGGTCCCCGGGGGGAGCAGTGTGAATATTGCCAAGGGGGGCAAAATCCCCAAGGACGTCGTGGAGGTTTTGCTCAAGTTCGGAGTAAAACCTTCCCCCCACGACGAGAACGACGAGGCCGGGGACCATCACGACCACATCCTTGCGATGCACGAGTTATCCATCACGAAGTTGCTCGCTCTCCCCTCCAACTCAGAAAAAAAATAAACAAAACAGAACTCCAGCACGACGCCAAGTCGATAATGGAGGCAGGCATCCTGGTGTGGTGAGTAACCCTTCAGTTCACACGTTTTGCCCTCTGTAAACCTGGGCCCGTTTACCTCTGTAAACCTGGGTCCCGCACGGTCCGGTGTTCTGCCCGCACCCCGCCCCCGTATGTCCTGTATGGTCCCACGTGTCGCCCCAACCCCGCCCCAGTATACTCTGTGTACTGTATTGAGGTGTGGTGTGTCTACGTATGCAGGTTGCCAGTCAGTAACGTCAAGCTCAGCAAAAATGCCTCTAAGGTATTTGCTGGTATGAAGGTGCAGAGCGCCAAGGAAGCTTCCGAACGAAGTACTGCCAGCCACGCCGCCAAGGAGGCCCGCAAAAAGGCGGCAAAGGAGATGCTCGGCAAGGCCAAGAGGAGAGCGGATGGGGGCGACGAAGCCGAGAAAAAGAAGAGGAAAAAGGGCAAGGCATCTGTAACGGAGGAGGCCGAGGAGGCCAAGCAGGCCGAGCAGGCCGGGGAGGTGGTGGAGGACATGGAGGCGTCCGGGGATGGTGATGAGAATGGTGATGAGGCCTCGGATGGGAATGGAGAGGAGACGGCCGACGAAGATGCGCAAGACGAGGAGGGGGCACAGGCAGGGGGAGATAGTGGTGACGAAGAATAGCAATCATTTTGTGTAGAACTGCCGTACTGCTTTTGCCGTCCTGACCAGTTCACTTGTAAATATTGTTTATAATTGCATTGTATACTGTACTAAAATAACCATATGGACCCGCTGAATAACCATATGGACCCACCTAATAATCGCATGGACCCGCTTGTTGATCACATGGACCCGTTTTACAATCGCATGGACCCGCTTAATACCCACACGGACCCGCGAATAATCGTATGGACCCACAAAATAATCACATGGACCCGCTGAATAACCATATGGACCCACATAATAATCGCATGGACCCGCTTGCTGATCACATGGACCCGTTTTACAATCGCATGGACCCGCTTAATACCCACACGGACCCGCGAATAATCGTATGGACCCACAAAATAATCACACGGACCCTCTGAATAACCATATGGACCCACATAATAATCGCATGGACCCGCTTGCAGAGCACATGGACCCGTTTTACAATCGCATGGACCCGCTTAATACCCACACGAACCCGCCGAATAATCGTATGGACCCACAAAATGATCACATGGACCCGCTGAATAACCGTATGGACCCACAAAATAATCGAATGGACCCGCTTGCAGAGCACATGGACCCGTTTTACAATCGCATGGACCCGCTTAATACCCACACGAACCCGCCGAATAATCGTATGGACCCACAAAATAATCACATGGACCCGCTGAATAACCATATGGACCCACATAATAATCGCATGGACCCGCTTGCTGATCACATGGACCCGTTTTACAATCGCATGGACCCGCTTAATACCCACACGGACCCGCGAATAATCGTATGGACCCACAAAATAATCACACGGACCCTCTGAATAACCATATGGACCCACATAATAATCGCATGGACCCGCTTGCAGAGCACATGGACCCGTTTTACAATCGCATGGACCCGCTTAATACCCGCACGGACCCGCCGAATAATCGTATGGACCCACAAAATGATCACATGGACCCGCTGAATAACCGTATGGACCCACATCATAATCGAATGGACCCGCTTGCAGAGCACATGGACCCGTTTTACAATCGCATGGACCCGCTTAATAACCACATGGACCCGCCGAAGAATCATATGGACCAACAAATAATCATATGGACCCGCTGAATAACCGTATGGACCCACAAAATAATCGTATGGACCCACAAAATAATCACATGGACCCGCAGAATAATCGCATAGACCCACATACTAATCACATGGACCCGCTTAATGCCCACGTGGACCCGCCGGATAATCATACGGACCCGCTTAATACTCACACGGACCCGCTAGATTATCGCTTGGACCCGCCTAAATACCACATGGACCTGCCGAGTAATCATATGAACCCATCGAGCGAGCGCCCAAACGGGGGTGGGGGGGGGTCCATGCTGGGTCCATGTGATGCATTCCCTACGGGTCCATGCGAGGTCCATGCGTCGCATGGACCCGTAGGAATGTCTGACCATCGGACCCATGTGGCCCTCACCGGTCCATGTGGGGTCCATGTGATGATAAGTGAGTGGTCCCCGTGAAGTCCATGTGATTGTACCTACTGGTCCATGCGGGGTCCATGTGGGGTCCATGCGTCGCATGGACCCGTAGGAATGTCTGACCATCGGACCCATGTGGCCCTCACCGGTCCATGTCGGGTCCACATGCTACGTACACACTAAGAGGTATCACATGGACCCCACATGGACCCGTAGGGAGGGTCCATGTGAGGTCCATGTGACTGAAAACCGTATGGACCCCACATGGACCTTCAGTGGACCCCATATGGACCCCTAGGGAGAAATGTCTGACCATTTGGGGCATGCGAGGTCCATTCCAAGTCCACGGGGGTCCACGTGAGGTCCATGCGGGGTCCATGTGATTTATGAATCACATGGACCCGTCCCTATTTGGTAGGGATATGGTTTTGCTTTTGACATCTACAATTTCTCTTCTGGCTTGCTAGCTCGGTGCTTTTCAGTTGTTTATTAGCGGGTGCACAATGCCCGTAGGTTTCTGCACCTGTGCTAGCTAGAGGGTTTCCAATTTATGTTTCAGAATTGCACAATTGGATTAGCAGTCAGGTATGTCAACCTGGCTCCTGCCCTGACTTATCTTACATGTTCTGACTCTCCTAGACAGTCACCACCCACAGTGCTGGGGTGGTGTGCTGAAATCTGTATAGGCAGCCCTGACCGGGAGTCCCGGTGCAGGCCCCTATGACAGACTCCTAGGCCAAAACTGCACTACTGACTGATCTATAGGTTCGTGATGTGACACACGCTGTGTCACAGGTAGGCTAGACTCCGAAACCGTCCGAGACCGTTCCGGGTATATCTAGCTTAGGATTTATTTATCTTATGAGTTTATCCACACAGTTCGGGAGTTTCTGATATCTGGTGAACTAGGATACTCCAGTACTAGGTGCTGCAGTCAGCCTAGTAAGGTCCTGGCCTCCCGATCTTGCCGCGAGGCATCCGGGGTCTGAGTGGTCTGCCCCCTGCGGGTTTCAATGCTGCTATGGCATGCCCGACCTCCCGAGGGACAGCACTTCGGCCGACCCATGCGGACTTGCCACGGTGATTTCGGGGAGTTTCCACGATCCGATGAGTCCTGTAGATGGACCGTTTCTAGAGTGTCTGCGACAGCGGTGTGGCACAGCTGGCGGTCGGTCATGGTCATATTTTCGATATATGCGATATATCGCGTTATCGGGATTCAGCTACGGCGCATATCGATATGGCGCGAAAAATCCGATACAGTAATACCTTGCATTTAAGGAAATGCTAGGTTAAGGAACCAGCCAGCTTTTGGGCATTGTCCACAATATTTAACATATAACACTCCATATCTAAGAACGTTATGAAAATAAGAGAATGGCTGGGCTGACCCCAAATTCCTGTTTCCTTAAATATGCGGTATAACTGTATCGATAAATCGATATCAAAAACCCCAAACCACTATCGATCGATATGATAAGTGCCCAAAGTGTTATCGATTGATATGAATAACTCTGAAAATGTTATCGATTGATATGATATTTTTCGATAACGCTAAACATGTTATCGATTGATATGATATTTCCGATATATCGATATATCATAATATCAGGATATCGATACCGTCCCTTGACACACGCTGGCTACACTCATTTACCCTAAATCAGCTTTCACCCTGCAACATATATATCTGTATCTTCTCACGGGGAATCCAATCCCCCCTGTAAGGGGGGGACGTGGGTCACCTGTCATTCACCCCTCGGCACGAGCCGGTCACCAGTGTCCGTTGTCACAGTTCACCGCGAGCCATAAAACACTCGCCTTAGTATTTTATGCCATCTTAGTATCTGTGAACGCCCACCCTTGCGTTTCTGTATGGGAAGGGTTATACGCGCTGGAACTCAAACGTGGTTTCCGTCTCAGTCCCGAAAAAATTCTGAACCAGCGTGACGGTCATATCGTCTCGCATCGGCTCGCGTGTCATCGTGAATTTAATTTCCAAGATTATTAACCCCTAACCCGCTGCTGGAATTACTCGCAAAAAATAGTCGTTTTACAAATGCGACACGTTTATAGTCTATGATATCTCGCCAAGTGTACGCGATTCCACATACGTTTAACACCTCGTAAAACGTCATTTTGAGCTATCGCATACATGCATATATGATATATGCGCCAATATATCGCTGATATACAAGCAAACAAATAAACACGCTTTTCAGGAATCGAAAATTCTGAAAGTGAGTCCGCACAATCGCCTACTCGAGTACTAGGTCACCCCACTATCATAAAACAATCGCCCATAGTGTTGTTTTGAAATGTATAACTAGTTGGGGGGTTAAAAGCATCAATATATCGATATCAGGGCGAAATATGGTGAAAAACACCAATAAAACAGAAAAAAACACCAGTTTTTCAATGTTTTCCATACTTAAGACAATTTTGGGTGTTTTCCTGGAGAAAATGAGTATTAGAAGAGTATATGTGGCCTACGCGAGTTGCACACCAATCAAATACGACAGCAAACACTAAACAAATGCATACATGCCGATGGTCTACATGTGTTTACATGTGTTCCACGATTTTACGCACTTTAGGACTATTTTTATTCAAAAGCCACCAAATGAAAATGACAACTCGCAGGATTTTCCGTATGTTATAAATGCGCGTAAGTGAGATATATAGCTTTGATATATATGCAGAGTAGGTTATCGAGCCTTGGGGATGCATATGCACACAGCCTAGGTCACTAGCTGTACACCGAGAATGACACACTGGATATGGCACCTGACTGTACGAACAAGTCAGGCTGTCATTTCCAGCACGATATGATAACCCGATATATCGATATATCGAGTTATCGAGTTATCGATACCGAGCCTTGGTTGGTGCGCAGCTCTTTATCCTTGAGCGAGTCAACGCCAACGGCAATCGTATCCGCGATATCGATGGAACATAAATAGATGATATGTTTTAATAATCCTGGAAATTAGATTCACGATGACACGCGAGACGATGTACAACAATTTCATGACCTAATCAAACGTGCATTTTCGATGACGACGATGACTCGAAAATTACGCCAGACATTGTGTATAAAATTATTTTAGATCCGACGGCACAATTACATGTACACAGTCATCGGACGCAGACAAATCGGTGTCGGGAAGCTCGAGACAGTTTGAAACTGTTTCTTAATCACTTTCGACTTTCGTTCACTTCAAAATACACCGCTGTTGTTGACCCGGGTCAGCAGCAGCGGTGTATTTTTTTCCATATATTATCGCACTGCATACCATACAACATATCACAGTGCATATATGCATAAACTCTTCAATTGCGAACCCATGTTCAACTGCACGTGATCAGCTTCGCCTCCCTTGCGGCTTGCGCGAAGATGATCACGTGAGATTAGCCATCCGCACTACATACAACGCACCCGCACGAACACACGTAATCACAAACCTGTATTCAAGTAGCTTCTAGCTTGTGTCACGCACAATAAACAAGTTTCTAGGTTGCCAGGTTTGTTCATTTCGCTCGTTGAGTGGATGAACAATCTACGTGACCTAGGCGACTCCCCGGAATGCCGGTGCTCAAGGAATGGTATACATTCCTTGACGCGACCATATATAGTACCGTGCTTGCTTAACGCCCGTTAAGCAAGCATAGTGCAAGGCATACGGTAAGTTCCAGATAAGTTCAACCGGGTGAAACGCGAATGGCTGGAGATTTCAGCGCTCTCCGCAAACCCAAACCCGATGGCGGCATCCGCCTACCCTACCGGATGCTGGACAGCGACTGTCCGGACACCGCAGGAGGGTCAAAGCTCAAAGGCATACATAAGTCCTCTACATATGCCTTTTTAAACGACTACCTATGGTGTCCGAATTTCCCATGATGTTGTTGTTCACTGATTTTCAAAGGCCGCGGCATCATCCGCTTAGCCGGTGACCCCCGCAGTCCTACGTGTTGGTGGCCTCCGGGGGAATTCGGACACCATACGTCGACGTGTAAGGTCCTAATTGGTGGGTACTGTATGTCGCCGTATCCCGGCGCATGCCGCGCGGTGGTCGAAAACGGCATGCACGGCAAGATAAGGCGGCACTTTTGACGACTGGTGAACTCGTTGATCTGAACGGCAAGAAGGCGATTTGAGGCAAACACAGAAGCTCACAGTCCTCAGATATGGTGTGCGATTATATCGGCTTGTCAGTCAGTTACACTACAAATACAGTCTTAAAATTGGAGACAAATTGCCGTAAGATGCGAGACGATATGACCGTCACCGCGCTGGTTCAGAATTTTTTCGGGACTGAGTCGGAAACAACGTTCGAGTTCCAGCGCGTTTTACCCTTCCCTTTCTGTATCTGCTTGACCCCGATATATATATCACACATATAAGATATATATATATAGGGGGTACGTAAACGTACATGTGTGGAAAAATCAAATCCTTCCTGAGCTCACAATAATCTATTTCAAAAGTTATGCCCATTTTGGTATTTTCGGTTATTTGCTCGTTATTTCAATATATGCAAAAGAAAATGATTTCAATTTTGATGTTATATCGCTCTGATCGCGACAAACAACATATCAAGGTGTTCGTCTATGAAATACCTATTTGGAACAATAAACTTAATTTGCATTGGTGAAGTATGTAAACAGTTATGTCCAAAAAACTCAATATATATCATAGGGTTTGTTTTTTTAAGCGTCATGAGATCTGCCCAATTTTGAAAACTGCAGATATTTTGAGGCTATTAAGTGATGAAATCTGCTCAGTTTTTGGAGGCTATCAAGTGATGAAAACTACAGATTTTTTGAGGCTATTAAGTGATGAAATCTGCCCATTTTTGGGAGGCTATTAAGTGATGAAAACGGCAGATCTTTTGAGGTTATTAATTGATGAAACCTACCCATTTTTGGGAGGCTATTAAGTGGTGAAAACAACATATTTTTCTAGGCTATTATTAAGTGATGAAATCTGCCCATTTTGGGAGGCTATTAAGTGATGAAAACAACAGATTTTCTTAGGCTATTAAGTGATGAAATCATACCATTATTTGGAGTCAAGTCAAAACTTGCTCGGTGTTAAGACTAGTTAAAGTTACACTAATAAAAAGTTTATCTCAATCTATTTTTGCTAAACCCACATATGCCCGTGGAGTTGGCAAACTTGGAAACTCTGTGTCGCACCACATATCAAGTACAGGGTCATAAACTTCCACAGTATCTAAGCCTTTTCCATCTGAGCCATAGCCACCTATCACCAAAATCTTGCCGTTCACAGTGATAGCAGATGCACCTTCTCTTGCTCTGCGTAAGGGTGCGACATTAGCCCAAGAGTCACTTTGTGGGTCATACCTTTCAACAGAGCTTATGGCCACATCTGGCGGATCCTCCTCCTCCTCCCTCAGTGTTACCCCCCCTATCACGTACAAGTGCCCATTTAAAGTCTCTAAAGCATAGTCTTGTCGTTGTAGTGTGAAACCTTGAGCTTGTGACCATGAATCTACACTTGGGTCATATACTTGCATGATGTCTTTTTCCGTGACATAAATTTTGTTTTGAAAGGCAACTGCCCTCGCCGCCCCTGTGACCCTGTGCGGATCCGTAGCCATTGGGGCTAGGTCCAATGACCAATAGTCACCATTTATTTCGTATTTCTCTATTGAGCTCTGATCGTATATTGTTGTTGACTCTTTGTAACCAAGCAAAGCATACATATTGTCATTAACTACGACAACCTCAGCTTCCACGCGTTGTTCCTGCAAATTTCCTAAGGTAGTCCATGTGTCTCTACTAGGATCATACCTTTCTACACTATTTCCATTTTGAGCCAAGCCTACGACGTAAACTTTTTGATTGAGTGTGGCAGCGTTCACTCTCCTGATACGCTTGGATGTTACGGACTTGGAGGTGGTCCAAGTTTTGTTCACTAGATCTAATCTCTCTACCAAGGATAGAGAATTGACATCTTGTCTTTTTTGCTTCTCGCCACCTATCACAAGAACACAAGGCGAATTTTCAACACGTGATATTTTTTGTTCCACCTTTCTATCATATTTAACGTTGAGGTAGCGTTGTCCTTTTTGGGCAACTAGTCGATCTTCCTTTTGTTGTTTTGTCCATATGTCCTTACGATGTCTCTTGTAATTTCCGTCACTGAGATGTTTCGTAGGATCTATGGTGCCATATGTTTCTTTTACTTCTTGAATCTTGGCATCGTTACAAATTTCCGGTCGTTTTGGCTCATTCATTGTAGGGTATAGTCGCCAAATCGACTCAAACGCACAAATAAAAAACTGCAGTCAATCAAACGGCCAAGTGGCTGTGCGGGGCTGCAATTTTCTGAAAGCAGACACCGAGAGGAACATTTTGACGGGCGGAAACTGTCATCGGAGTTCTTGAGCGAAAGTTGTGAGCAATGAGGTAGGTATAGTCGCCAAATCGTACCCAAACGCACAAATAAAAAACTGCAGTCAATCAACGGGCCAAGTGGCTGTGCGAGGCTGTAATTTTCTGAAAGTGGACGTCGAGAGGAACATTTAGACGGGCGGAAACCGTCATCGGAGTTCTGGAGCGAAAGTTGTGAGCAATGAGGTAGGGTATAGTCGCCAAATCGTACCCAAACGCACAAATAAAAAACTGCAGTCAATCAACGGGCCAAGTGGTTGCGCGAGGCTATAATTTTCTGAAAGTAGACGTCGTCGAGAGGAACATTTTTGCAGGCGGAAACTGTCATCGGAGTTCTGGAGCGAAAGTTATAAGGATTGTCGTACAAGGATTTTGCGTGACACAAACACGTATTTTTCTCACTTGATCCAAACTGCCTCGTAGGTAACGATGTCCGATGCCCAATGCGAAAACATTTTAACGAAACATACTGGTTGAGTAAAATATGCGGTAAATAAGTACTGGTTGAAAAAAATACCCGTATATTATCCACACAGGTTGCGGAAAGTCACAGCACGAGAAAAGAGTGGAACTCAACTCAATTGCACAGCGAGCCGGTGTAAGATTAAAAATGGGATACCCGACGAACCGCTTGTTACAATTATCGTGTTATGGTGTTATAATATAAAGTGCAAGTTGAGGCCGAGTCGATCTATCATCCAATCGATTTTGTCACGAGTGTCACGAGTGTCACGAGTTCGCGATGTGTTCGCGTTCGATGCGACAGCGACAGTGTGCGATTCTGTGACACAGACGAGCGGGTGCAGTCGTATGTCGACAGAGCCTGTGTCACTGGATTTCCTTAAATGCGAACTTGGGCTGCGCGTCTCACGTCAGTCTTACAGTGTCACCCTTTTCGCAAACTCTTACTCTGAAACTCTCGACTCTCGGGGTCGCTGCCATGTCATCACGGATCACCCTCGAGTTAATGATCGACGGAACGATAGCCTTTGAGTAGATGAGTACGTGTCGCGAGTCACGATAGAAAATATATAACTTTATAAATATA
>LGRX02035684.1:0-43874 GCA_001247695.2 Cymbomonas tetramitiformis
AGAGTAGTGCTAGTGTAAGCTGTAGCCCAACTCCACTGCTGTTATCTTGGTGAGGAGTGACGTCTGCACTTGAGATACAGTGCACTGGATCGGTACCCCTAAAACCACGAAGCGCACTCACGACCGGCCAAATGCCATAATGATCCTCAATCTGCTTGGCCTTTTCAACACACCCTCGAGCGCCAGTGTTTCGTATCTCGATCGCCAGGTCCACACCTTGAGCAAGCACACTGCTACGCCGTGTATTGAAGTTGCTCACTGGTTCGCTATACCTGGTTGAGATCTCTGAATTTTTGACGTGTCGGTGTATGTCGGGGGTATGCATCTTCAAGCACGCGAGGCTCCAACCTTCAAGGAGGTCAACATTAACATAAGCCAACCACGGATAGCACAGTGTTCGAGGATAAGCACCAGGTTTCATAACAACCCCACTCCACGAAGCTTCCTTGAGTGGTTTAAGAATGACCTCCAGGCACTCGTGGAGGAGTTCTCGTTTTCGTTGGCGAAATTTGAAGCTATTATCTCCCAAACCGAGCTCTGGCTTAGCGTGTAGTGAAGGCAGTAAACCCAAGAGACCTCGTGCGTGATCGCTGCTGACATCGTTGATGTGCAGGGCGGGGCATTTAATCACAATGGGATGGAACTCGAACTTGCTCCCAAGCGAAAGAAGTGACCCATCTCCCCAAAAACTCCAAGGTATGAGCAAGGACTTCGGAGGAATAGAGTTAAAAGCCAACTTGAATGCCTCCCCACTTTGAAAGGTAGTATACACATGGTCGCTGTCCTCATTTGAGGGTGTGTTTTGTGAGGCTGGGCAAAGCTCAAACGGTCTGTTCCTAGGGTCCTCTACAATTTTTTGGAGCTCCACACATGGGTCTTCAACATAGTGAAGCCATAAGTCTTGACCATCGCCAGGTCTCGCCATATTTTTTGGAGGAGCCCACTTTTTGCCCTTGGAATCTAGCACGTACTTGTACATATCTAGGGATGTGACAAACCGGATCTGTGCTGGAGTGAAACCTGGAGAGTGAATAAGGTTCAGAAGCTTGTCACCAAGTCGATGAGATAGACTTTTCAATATTTCGGATATAACGATTTCGTCTATCTGGGGATAATGGAGACTGCAACTGCGTAGGATCGCGCTGTGGAGGCTCTGGGAAAATCGGATATGTTTGATCCAGGTGAGTTTCATAAGCACTTTTTTCGACCTGTTCTCCAAAACTCTCCTGTGATGCCTGTACTCCGCCTATTTCTGGTTCGCGAGTGTTCACGTGATCTACGACAAAATTATTGTTAGAATCGTCAAGGTCTTCACGAATATGCAAGCTGTCGCTGTGTAGGGTAGGGGGACTTGCATGTGTATTGGAGTCCGGGTGTACTTTGCGACACAGTGTCGATCGGAGGTGGTAATGAAGCCCACGCCTGGTCGCACATATTTTTCCACAAGAAGGGTTAGGACACGGAAAGCGCGGGGGTTGTCGCATGTGGAATATTTAGGAATTATCTCTTCGCTGGACCGGTACTGTTCATGTTTTTTTACTTGGAGGGGACTTCACAAAATACAAAAACCACCTTCTGCCCGTGTTGGGATATTCATACGGTGTATCGCGTACTCGGTATTCGTTTCGAAGGGTAATCGGTCGATCGATGTCATAAACCGCTGGTCGCGCGACCGCGACCACGAAAGTTTGGCGTGCACTACCGACTGCGCAGGTCGATCGATGTCATCAATCGCTTGTCGCGCGACCACGAAAGTTTTGCGTTGTGTATTCGAACGTTCGAACATCGATTGAAAAAGACTATGTTGTTTAAACGAAACTCGAAGCGTTTTGAGTACAAGACGTTGACCATAAAACAGAATAAGGGTTTATTTCACGCGCGAAAATATCAAGGATACTTTAAAGTCTTAAAATTTAGAGTGTTAGCATATGGCATCTGTTTCTCATAGACAGCTTCTCATGACGAACACTACAAGTGGTAACAAGAGAGGAAGTAAGGGGAGAGGGGAGACGCAAGATCGGAGCGGGAAAAGACAAGCTCTAAGTAGGAGTGCAGAAGCAACCAGTACAGGATACAGCAAGCAATATGCTCGATCAAGCGTAGATAGACGCGCCCCCGTCCAAAGGAACCCTATATATTACACGGGGGTAGCTACTCGAGGTGTCAGGTCGATACAAGATGAAAAGGCTCGAGAGGCACCAGCTGATGAGGAAGATGGATGCCACACTGCGGATGGAGAGGGTGGTGAGGAGATGCATGGAGGAGGTGAGGACGAGGAGGAAAATGTAGAAGATGCACATTACATGGAGGAGGAACAGGGTGGGGGTGGGATTGGCAACAATGCTGACGGTGGTGGTGAAGGTGAAGACGGTGGTGGTGAAGGTGAAGAACCAACTCCGTACTGTAACTGGACTGAACAAGAAGTATTGTGGTATAAGCATCAGCAGATGCTTTTACAAAAGAAGGTACAAGCAGCACAGGTAAATATGGACAAAAGCTACAGTCGGGTCACACAGTTAAAGAAAAATAAAATATTAATCGGTGTCATATGAGTCCTTTGCAGATGAGTCATTTGTACACTTTCTTACTCTTCCTCGTTAAAGTTATGTGTTTTAGTGTTTTAGGTGTGCTAAGATATGTGGTATGTGTTTTAGGCTGGAAGAGGCGGTGATCTTGAGGATCAAGAAGACCGTGATCAACGTGGCGAGGATCACGAAGACGGTGCTGAGGAAGGCCTCACCCGTCATTGCCCCGAGGTAAGCTGTGTGCATATGTTAGGAGTGCGAGGAGTCGTGTCTAATGCCAAGTAAGACATATAGCTTTCAAGAGTGTACTGTTGAACGTTTAGCCTAGTGGGGCACAGCAAAAACGAACTCCCTTGGCCACACATTGGTGACTGTGCCATTGAAGGAACCAGGAGTGCGAGGAGTCGTGTATAGTGCCAAGTAAGACATATAGCTTTCACGAGTGTACTGTTGAACGTATACCCTAGTGGGGCCCAGCAAAAACGAACTCCCTTGGCCACACACTGGTGACTGTGCCATTGAAGGAACCACTGTGGTCACGCTTTCTACTCTAGTAGAAGAAGGCGCCTGCACCCTTGGTCTGTGGGTTTGTTTGGAGCGCCCTTGATCCGCAAGCAGCAAGGTATTGGCCTTGCTGTTATGTATGGCATCTTGGGTTAGAGTAGGTCTGACACTCATGTGTCTGTGACCACTTGTCTCCCGCTGCGCCACGAAGAGGGTATAGGTTCAGCAGTATACCTGTGTAAGCTATATGAGCGCATGCTTTTGTGACCGACCTACCTCTCGGTTTTATCGACTGGCGATCATGAGAGCAAGATATTTGTGATGACAGTTCGGCGTCATTGGCACTTGAGCTTAACAGGCGGGAGGCGCGGAAGAGGAAACCGATGGAGGAGGTGGAGCAACAGGAGACATGGAGGTACGTTGTACTTAACATATAGGGAACCCATGTGGAATATACATATCACTTGAGATGCGGTACAAAGGGCACGCCTGTTACAGCGGGGTGTGTTTGAACTACAGGGAGGCAAAGTGGGTCGTAGTTTATCGAAGTGCACACGAAGAAACCGAAAACGAAGATTAGGAAAGCACCTAAAGAGAGTTGCCCTAGAAAATAAAGTGAAGTCCCTAGAAAAGGAAGTGAAGTTAGAGGCTTGTAGTACACCACGTGAGGAGGCAATGACACAGGAGCACGCAGCAAGTAAATGGAGTTCAGGTGTGGAGGTTGGTGGTGGTGGTTGTAATATGTTGGAAAATACTGTGATCGGTGTGATCAACAGTGCTGTGAAGTGTGAGCACGGTGTGAGTGAGTCTGTCCTTAAGGACGGGGCAGCAACGTGTATGATACCTCGGTATATGACCAAGGATATCTCACTTGGAACTGGAGCGAGTGATATTGGGGTAAAGAAAGGAGGGTTCGGAAGGGTGTATTTGGACGGTGTGCTGAATGGAACAGAACATGTAGTGGTAAAGTTTTTTCAACAAAAGGGTAACATGAAGTTCCAGCTTTGTTTGCAAGAGATGCTCATGCACCTCCTCGCAGGGCAAGCGTGCTGTGCGACTCTTCCACTAGTGGGTTATGGAATAAGGATGTCTTCTAGAGGCCATGAGCGATATCCTTTTTTGGTGGTTGGTCAACGAGGCATCACCACGTTATGGGATTATGTGAAAAAGGGGGTGTGTCGCGTGGAGTGAAGTATAGCCTCGCTATGCAACTAGTGAAGGCAGTGAGGGACCTCCACGCACGAGAAATTGTGCACGGTGACATAAAAGGGAACAATATTCTCGTGTGCCCTGCGAGCCAAAATGGAGGTGTGGTGGTGAAAATAATTGACTTTGGTATGTCGTGTCGTGTGGAGTGCGCTCCACCGAGATTTTCGACAAAATCTGTGAAAGAGAGAGAAATCTCTCTGAAAAAGTGTTTTTGGCTAGCACCTGAGCTCGAAGGACAAGGTGCTCGGGTAAACAAATGCACCGACATGTATGCTGTTGGTTTTGTTATGGTGGATATATTGATGTCCCACCAGCAGTGGGAAGGGAATAAGGGTCACGTGAAGGTGAAAATGTTTAGAGAAAGTGTAGAGGAATATGGCGGTGTGGGGAAAGTGGTGAGCAAGTGTTTTGGTGAATACCATGAGAGACCAACTGCGAGAGATTTGCACGACACACTTGCGAGGCATTTGGCTAAGTGGGCTTGAACAACTAGGGGGGAAAATATGTATATGTATATGTAAAGAGTATTTTGGTTTCTTGGAGTGTTGTATCGAGCGCCAAATATTATCACTTGTGTTTATATATGGCACCTGGTCAATTTTTATATTCATTTTTAGTTTCGCCAGGGTGAGGTAGATCTGAACTTCGATCACGAACACGACTTAATATTAGCAAACTTCCGTCAAATGAATAAAAGTTTGACCGCCATAGTGGAAACCTTGAGTACAACGATTGGAGAGGCTTTGAGAGATATAAAGAAGTCTGTGGATGATGTGAAAGTCGAGGTGGCCTCCTTGAAGGCGTCTACAGTTTCCTCAAACGTAAGTGATTACCCCTTCCCTACTCTTTTATGCAAGATGCCCTTTGTGTGTGACAAGTGTATGCCCTTAGTAGAGGCAATAAAACTGATAGAGATATGTATGTGTATCTGGTTGCCCACAGAAATAGATACGAGCAGGTATGTTTGGGCAATAAGCACAGAGAACCTTTGCCTGTGGCATAAAGCACATGGCATAGCATATGTAATAGAAAACATGGAATAAGATATGTGTATGTCTGTGTGGGTGTGCTATGCTTATGCTAGAATATATGTGAATCTCTGTACGAGTGCTGTGCCTATGCTAGAATATGTGTGAATATGTGTGTGCCTGTAGTGTTATGCCTATGCTAGGATATGTGTGTATCTCTGTGCGTGTGATATGCGTATGCCAGGATATGTGTGTATCTGTTTGTGTGAGTGTTATGTTTTTGCCAGGATATGTGTGAGCCTCTCTGTGCGTGTGCTATACCTGTGCTAGGATAGGTGTGTATCTCTGTGGGCGTGTGTTATGCGTGTGGTAGGATAGGTGTGTATCTGTTTGTGTGTGCTCTCTGTGTACGAGTGTTATGCCTGTGCTAGGATATGTGTGTAGCTTTGTGTGCGTGTGATATGCTTGTGCTAGGATATTTGTGTATCTCTTTGCGCGTGCTATGCTTGTGCTAGAATATGTGTGTGCCTGTTGTGTTATGCTTATGCTAGGATATGTGTGTAGCTGTGTGCGTGTGCTATGCGTATGCCAGGATATATGTGTATCTGTTTGTGCGAGTGTTATGTTTTTGCTAGGATATATGTGTATATGTGTGCGAGTGTTATGCCTGTGCTAGGATAGGTGTGTATCTCTGTGGGCGTGTGTTATGCCTGTGCTAGGATAGGTGTGTATCTGTTTGCGTGTGCTCTTTGTGTACGAGTGTTATGCCTGTGCTAGGATATGTGTGTATCTTTGTGTGCGTGTGATACGCTTGTGCTAGAACTCATATCCTAGCACAAGCATATCACACGCACACAAAGTTACACACATATCCTAGCACAGGCATAACACTCGTACACACAGAGCACACACAAACAGATACACATATATCCTACCACAGGCATAACACACGCCCAGAGAGATACACTCATATCCTAGCACAGGCATAGCACACGCACAGAGAGGCTCACACATATCCTGGCATAAGCATAACACAACAGGCACACTCCTATTCTAGCATAGACCTCTTTTGCCTATGCTAGGATATGTGTGTATCTGTAGGCCTGTTATGCCTATGCCAGGATATGTGTTTTTCTTTGTGTGTGTGTGCTATGCTTGTGCTAGAATAGGTGTGTATATGTGTGTGCCTATTGTGTTATGCCTATGCTAGGATATGTGTGTACCTCTCTGTGCGTGTGCTATGCCTGTGCTAGGATATGAGTGTATCTGTGTGTGTGTGTTGTGCGTGTGTGCTGTGCGTGTGTGCTGTGCGTGTGTGCTGTGCGTGTGCTTGAAATGTGTGTATCTGTGTATGTTTGTTGTGTTATGCCTATGCCACGATAAGTGTCTATCTGCGTGCGTGTGCTATGCTTGTGCGAAAAAGAGTGTTTTTGGTATAACATGCGTGGGTGAAAGGTGTGCTCAGGAAGGAAATATTCGCGCAGTGGTAAGCTACGCTATGGCAAATGGTCCAGAGGGCTATTATTTTGGAGACTCCACTATCGGTGAGTGCATGAGGATATTGTATAGCGTGGAAACGGAAGGACAAGGAAAAGAAAAAGACTGCCACGGCTGGAATCTCACCAAGAAAGCGGTAAGGCCTCTTAACTTAACTTTTTGCAAAAATAAAAGAAGTGCGTGGTAAAAAAGTGAGGTGGGTTGAATGTACAGCTCAAGAACTCGGTCAGGGTGAACTCGCGCAGCAAGCTACAGCAAAAACTATTTGCAGGGACCATCCAAGCTTACCCAGAGGCGTTTAGTGGTGTTGGCAAGGACCGGGTATACAACTATAACATAACAACCCCGTACATACAAAGTATGTAACTATTCCAGCTATCTTTATTTTCTCTAGTCCTTTCTATGGTTCGTTTGGTTTATACTCACTTTTATTATTACTCACACAGGTGCGTCGTGGAGAAAGAGCGCACCTTCAGCTGAACACCCCCAGGTCGACCAGTGTGGAAACGACCTATTTGGGTCTATTTTGAAGAAGGTGTTCGGAAAGAAAGATCAAAACTTCGATGGGTGTATCACACGCCAAACTCTAACTTTCGCTGTAATGTGTGTTGAAAAGGCACTCCTTGGCCCAAGCTTAAAAGATTGGGCCATCGAGTATGAGATAAATGAGAACTCATCCACAAAGTCACAAGCTGTGGTAAGTATGCATTTCCTTGGTACTTTCGCTTGGTTAGAGTACACCTTTTTTTCAACTAGTACTCACTTTGGCACTTTCGACGTGCAGACTGAGGTACCAAATACCTTGAGCAAGGAGTACTCAAGAATTTTTACCCAAGTAAAAAGATGGAATATGCTACACTCGCGTGTGAAGCTCGCGCAGTCAGCCAAGTGGCCTGCAACTTTAACAGAAATTCTTCAGCACCAAAACACAGTAGGAGTGGGAAGTATAGATGAGGAAGAAGAAGACTTTAGTACTCAGTGATAGCTGATAAAAGAAACATTACGAGCACATACAAATGAAGTACCTAGTGTATTGTATGGTGTATTTTCTTTTTGTATTTGTATATACACATTTGAAAAGTTGCCTCCTTTACCTCTAGCCTTGTGTTCTGAAAGTTTATCTTTTTTATGTGTGGTGCATGATACACTTTCTTTGAATGCTTGCATACATCTTGAGCATATCACACCTGTCCTTCCACCGTTCCTGTTCCTGCGGCGTTCCAGGATCGTTCCCGTACCTCGAGCGTTCTGGGATCGGTCCCGTACCTGGATCGTCCCAAGATCGTTCCCGTACTTGGAGCGTTCCAGGATCGTTCCTGTACCTAGAGCGTTCCAAGATCGTTCCCGTACCTGGAGCGTTCCAGGATCGTTCCCATACCTGGAGCGTTCCAGGAGCGTTCCCATACCTGGAGCGTTCCAAGATCGTTCCCGTACCTGGAGCGTACCCTCTACGATCGTGTAATCTCGCCGAAACCGGAACGATCCCGTAAGAAACTTCCCTCCCGGGATCGATCCCGTTCCGGATCACAAAAAGAGCGATCCCGGATCGCCTCGCCATTTTCCAGATGGGCAGAGCAGCAGGCGAAGGCAAAGGCAGCAGCGGAGGCAAAGGCAGCGGCGGCGGCTGCTCAGAAGAAGGCAACAGCAGCTGCTGCTGAGAAGGCAGCGAAGGAGGCAGCAGCTGCTGCTGCTGCTCAGAAGGCAGGGAAGAAGGCCAAGGCAGGGAAGGTGGCAGGGACGAAGAGGAGTGCGGATGAGGCAGCAGCAACTACCACGAGAACCAGATCCAAGAGGCAGGTTGGTCCCCGTGGGGTTCCGGTGGGGTCGCAAGAGACCTTGCCAACACCCATTGCTACTGCTACGGAGGAGGCAGGGTGGGAGGAGGATATGTTTTCTCCGTTGGAGCCCCTGAATCTGTGGCAAGGCACGCCATCGGAGGAAACCAGGTCGGTGGACGGGGTGAGCGTCGGCAGGGAGGAGGGGGCGGCAGGCCTGATGGAACTGGTGTCACAGGCGGAGGTCGTGACACCAAGTCAGGAAATACTGCGGGAGATCGCTGACGTGAAAGCAAAGCTGCAACTTGCTAAACTGAAGCGAGAGTTGGCAGAGCTAGAAACACAGCCTGAACCCGAACCACCTGTCGTCGCCCATGCGAAACCCGCCGAATCCGCGGCGACGATTGCTGCCGAATCCGCGCCGACGATTGCTGCCGAGACACCGCCGCCGATTGCTGCCGATACTGCGCCGCCGGTAGCGTCTGAGCCTCCCGTGGCTGGTATGGGCTTTGGCGTGGCTCCGATGCCGGTGGCGTGGTATCCGACTGGGAACCCCTTTCCTTCTCAGGGACCGGCTGGCAACAACCCTCTGGTTCAGCTTGCGCAGTTGCAAGGATTGGGGCTTGGACAGCAATATGCGAGCCCCTTTCTGGGGGGAAGCATGAACAGCCTGATGTTGCAGGCGCAACCGCACGGGGTGGAGCCAACCATGTCCGTCACCATGTCGGTGAACCAGGTGCAAATGTTGCGTGCTGCTATGCTGGGCGGCAACCAAGGAGGTGGCCAGCCTAATCTAAGCCATGCGAGCCTGAATTTTGATGAGTTTTGCAATGTGCTGGGGCCACACTTTGGGCGGCGGTAGGTAGGACATAATGTGTTTGTTACGTATTGTTAATGTTATTTTAGAGTATTGCTAGTGTTGGTGTGCTTTCATGCTTGCAATATTCATGCACATGGTTGCATGCATGCATGGTGTGCTTTCATGCTTGCATTCATTCTTGCAATATATTGTGGCATGTTGATAACTTTCTACATGTTATAATTGCCGAACACCACGGTTCGAACGTGCACACACTTGATTCCGATGTTATTATGAATAATTCCCTCTAGCACCCGCGCACTGAAAATGGCCTGTCCAGGCCCCAGAAACAGCCATTTTCGCCCCCGGCGAGCACCCAAATAAAATTTTCTCATTATTTCTTCGACAAAGTGTTTAGTGAGGGTCCCCAAAAGATCCCACGAACTTCAAACACGCGATCCCGATCTTATATCCAATTCCTCTAGCACCCGCGCACTCAAAATGGCCTGTCCAGGCCCCAGAAACAGCCATTTTCGCCCCCGGCGAGCACCCAAATAAAATTTTCTCATTATTTCTTCGACAAAGTGTTTAGTGAGGGTCCCCAAAATATCCCACGAACTTCAAACACGCGATCCCGATCTTATATCCAATTCCTCTAGCACCAGCGCACTCAAAATGGCCTGTCCAGGCCCCAGAAACAGCCATTTTGGCCCCCGGCGAGCACCCAAATTAAAATTTCTCATCATTTCTTCCACTAAGTAGTTCGTGATGGTCCTTGAAAGGTCCCACGAACTTCAAACGCGTGATTTGGTCACCTAACTGAAATCCTCTAGCCCCCGCGCACGCAAAATGGTCCGCTCAGGCCCCAGAAACAGCCATTTTGGCCCCCGGCGAGCACCCAAAAAAAATATTCTCATCATTTCTTCCACTAAGTTGCCCGTGATGGTCCTTGAAAGGTCCCACGAACTTCAAACGCGCGATTTGGTCACCTAACTGAAATCCTCTAGCCCCCGCCCACTCAAAATGGCCCGAAAACAGCGTTTTTGCCCCCCGGCGAGCACCAAAAAAAAAAACCAAAATTTTTTCCTCACGGGGTCTTATTATTGCCCTAATAAGGCCTAGTAACTCTCCAAACATCATAAAACCTCCATTTAGATCGATTATGCATTTTCTTGCCGAACTTTTTGCGACGGCTCCTTGCTCAGCATTTACATTCTCGAGTAAGTTTGGAATGCTGAACTATATACATAACATAAAACCTGATACCATGCTTAATTGCATTTCCTGGATCAGAAGATGATAGTTGTATAATGTATATATATATCCCACCTGATGCACTTTGGCACTATAGCCGTACATAAGAGTGGAAAGGACAAGTGCATCGCTGTAAGACTGGTTGATATAGTCCCAGTGTTGAAGGCAGAATTTGGCACCCGAATAACAGCTGATAACTGTTGGTGACCACCATGCAAAACCTTCCAAGCGTAACTCTTTTGTCCTGAGATGCAAGTGAATTGTTCATAAATGTTGACATCACATAAAAGCATTCTGATAAAAACCCTATATATCCATGTGAGTTGTCATTACTACAAATGACATAAGTTTTGAATCGTCGAATGAGTATAACTCCAATGAATTCATTAGTACAGAATAGCTGTAGAGATTATTCCTCCGGCTGGATTGCAATCATTCACAATCCCTGTACATTCCGGTGACAAAATATTGCACTGGACTGATCACCACATTGGTATAATCTGTGATATATAAGTCACCAGAGAAAGCATTGCAATCAGCACAATGCTGTCTAGACTCACAAAGATGAGTAACAGATATTCTCAGATGTAATAAATGGAGGCACAATGTGACCTACGCTAAAATCGCGTATGCTCGGGCACTGTATTGTGACCTGCGCTAAGATCGTGTATGCATGGACACAACATGACTCGTGCCAATGACGTGGACATATATTTTTTGCCACGACATCACATCTGAAATCAATAAATCACTCAGAGTAAAGGTGTTGACATCAGTATAGCACCATTATACATATAGTCATGAGGATTTTAAAGAAGACATAGTCTCTCCGATATTGACAAACATGGTACATATATATATATATCCATGCTCTCTGATCATATATTGATATCCCACAGCATACGATGATGGTAATAGCAAGCCACTTCGCCGCTGGAGGGTAGTGTTGTATATACACAGCACATGCTTGGGTACTATATGACCCACGCTAATGACGTGGATTCGGGCTGCATCCCAATAACTGCAATGCACCTTCGGTGCAAGGGGCTGCAACCCGAGAACTGCTATCCAGCTTCATAGAAAGCTTCCACGTCATCACAAAGAGGTCGGACCTCTGTTGTATTTGAACGGCGCTTGACAACCGCCTAGCAATACACTTCCTTGAGGGGGGAAGATGATAAGCTAGAAATACAACTAAAAACCAAATAAATAATAAATAATAAATAATAAAGACAAATAATAAAACAAGTAAGTTGCATCATTGTTTTTGTTGTGGTAAGCCTGACTATATACAGTCAAACCATGCAAAACTCCATGAAAGTTGACACATACATCAGCCATGACATTCATATGAGCTTGATTTTGAAGACCTAGACATTGTATACATCTGGTCTAGCATGTATCCAGACTAGAATTGTATACTGACACGGTGCAAGCACTATAGCCTCTGCCACCGATGATCATTGGAAAGGGCAACCATTCTTGATACTTCATACATATCATCTGATTGGATCATTAAAGGTGTCAAGATTACTCAATGCAATATGCAGGCCACGGCCTGAGTACAACACCTAAAAAGGTCAAAGCCACTGAGCTGACCAATGCAGCATAAATGCTAGCTGCCTTGAAGGCTATACAATAAGCCTATTGCCCTTATGTCTTGATATGTATCCGTGTATTGGCATCTCTTTGAAGTAATTATGCCTACTGAATGAGCCATACCAACCATCTTGTCTTCATTGATCATTACATATCTGATCATATCGCCATTGAGCAATGCCTATTCTGTGAGATTATATATCACGAGGCATTTCATTAGTGCACAATAAACAATTGAAGTGCAACAAAGATCATCAGCTCTACATCATACCAAAAAATTGAGTTGTTGTCAATTGAATCTTTTAGACACCATTTCTCAGAGGTCTATTCATCATAAAAGACAGAGTCTGTGCAATCATGGCTATTCAGCCTCCGACATAGCTGCATAGCTATTTAGCTTATGACCCAACCGTTGTTAAGCAGCCTCCACGCTATATGGCTGAAAAATGGCAAGCAATCTCTTCGGTCATCTCTGAGCGTGAAGCCAAAAAACGTAAGAAACAATGTCCTCAGTGGATGTTGGATAGTCAATGGTAGCTCTAGCTAGAAAAGTACATTAGATTCAGATTCTGAACATTTGAATGGGCTTGAATGCACTCAAATTTGTACTGAGTTGCAATTGTCCAAAGTTTTCACTCTGACATCATTACTTATTTGTGGAATAGCATACAATGGTATAAACCATCCACATATAGATTGACACCATATTTGTAATTTCACATCATTTTAGCACATAAGACAAGCATGCTTCATTAAGGAATGAAAACTCTTTCAAAGTTCATTCTGGAATATTTAGAAATTTGTTGCCTCATCCATAGGCCACGAAGTCTTGGAAAACCCGCAATTTGTATACGGTTTCCAAGCGCAGTTCATCCTCATTCTGAAAAGTGACAGAAATTTTATAGTCATAAAACAAGTCACAATTCTATCGGATTGAAATGACACATTCATCATTCATACTTCTTTATCATAATAAGTCTCTGAATAGTGTTTGCCCAAAAATAACATGGGCACCATTGAGATAAGTGATCATGTGCTGAAGAATATACACATATCACTAGGCAATGCCATGTTCTATTCATAATAAAATGACATGTCAGCCATCCATCAACTACGAAAATACAACTCGTAGTAAGTTGTTGTCATTACGGACACTTCTTGATTGACTCTCCATTAGCTTCAATACCGAAGTTAACTTTAACTTCGGTAACTCTCCATCACTGATTTCTTTGTTCATCATGACAATCATTTTCAGAACATTGTCTAAGTTGGGCACACTATAGTGACCCTGAATTGACAAATCTATGTAAGCTGCAATCCAACAACTGCATTTGACATCATCTGGCATTAGCCACATTCAAAAACGTCAGGCATATTGCCAATATGACGTAGAGAGAATCAATGTTCAGATTGACATTGTTACCTCTAAAGCATTCGATGAGTAATCTCAGTCTGATTCGCATAACATAACGATTGAATAACATCCTCCATCACCATCTGATTGGTTTGATACATCTCTTTTTGCGAGGGGGAGGAAGAGTATAGATTCATTCATTTTCATACAGCTGCCACACCTTACATCATGTGATTTTGCTTGGAAAATTAAAGATCTTATCAAAAGTTCCAGCATCTGTGTATAGCAGCCATAAAATTGATGACACGGTACATCATGCCGATTGAAACAACAAATGAAGTCTTATTTGACTTATTGACACATAAAGTTCATTATGAAGAAATCATAAATGCACATTTCTCCGGCTCTATCATATTGTAGGGGCACTGACATAGGAGAACGATGGTTTTTCAAATGTGAATAAGCTATATTGTAAGCTTACGACCATCACTTTGACGTCAACGGACTGGGATGCTGATTGTCGAAATTCAAGAGTTGAAGTTTTGAGTCAACCTTGATACATGTGTTTTGATTCATAAATTGTTGATCCATGATTTCTCCCCAAATCTTGAGAAGCTGGCACCCAAGTTGTTGCCAATGTCTTGAGGAAATCATCTGAGCAAAGGATTGCCAGTTGTGCCATCAGGCATCGAATTCCATAAACAGCAAAGCCGAGTGAGTAAATCCGCCACTCTAGCTAAATTGCCCGTCATTCCTTCCAGGTTCATGACAAGAGACAATTCATCAAAGTCATACACCAATGCATAAGTCACATGCATGGTTGCACAGTTTGTATCCGAATGCCATTCCATCAAGGTTAAGCATCTTGACAGTAACACTGGCCAACCAAAAGCCTTCCTGTCTTTGGATATCTTGAGCACTCTCATTTCCAGCTCTTTGGACTAGGAAGCATCATGACTGTGCCTCGCCAGAACGCTAATCCTCAAAGCCGCACACTTCGGAGGCGAGCCTTATGAGACAGTGACCTTTGGCTTGTGGGGCGTCAACCCCTTATCAAATCCTGAACACTTGTTAACACCTGGAAAAATTTATCATGATGCAACTTAAGTGGGATTATAAGTTCCACATAATCATATTGTCTACGTATGCTGAAGGCATAACTGCCGCATATGATCACAATAGGTCGCAGCTTCTATAACATTGTGGCTTCTGAGTCAAAAGCTGATAGTCAATGACTTTTGCCAATAATTGCCGACCTAATAATAATCAAGCCGTGGAAATATGTACCCAAGAGGTTTTCATCCATCGGTCGTATAAATATATCAGGGCTGCATCCCAAGAACTGCAGGGCTGCATCCCAAGAACTGCGATGCGCCTTCGGTGCAATGGGCTGCAACCCAAGAACTGCAGGGATATATTCCTAACATTTTTTACCCTGCATCAAATTGATATGACAGGAGCAGGAATTGATCCTTCCTTGCTAAGGTGTAGTGAGCCTTGTGTAAATCATACCCTTACACAGATACGCATATGCGGGTACCAATATCTGTGGATAAATAAACTGCTAAATGCTACCTTTGCCAAAACCGTGGTTTGTCATCGGATTTTTGGCCAGTCATCCGAGCTACCGGAGATATCGACTGAGGTAGACGGAGTTGTGATCCTAAGTTGTGCTTGACAAACATGACTAAAGAAATTTCACATTAGTACGTGGCGAATCCATTCTCACTCATCGCGACAGATGTTCGTCAAGCGCGCGTACCGGACCAAATATTGAGGAGTTGAGCAGATCGGGTAAAGGATTATAAATCCAATCCCGTTAAGCAGGGCCACTCCGTTTGCATTAAAATAAGCCCCCAAAATCGGGCTCCCCATTGCCGCCTGTGAACCTCCATAGTAGCTTCAGGAGGGGAGGAAGGGTTGGGTGCACTATATATAACTGTGGAAACATGTACCCAAGGGTTTTCGTCGATCAGTCATATATATAAGGCCGAGAATCGTGCGATTATAAATCGTTAAATCGTGGGATCATCGTTCGCTAAAGCGACGACGGCTAGCGCAAATAATCCGTAACGTACACTTCGGATGCTTTGAATCGTCACTCTGACGCACGATACGTATGGATCAATCAGTAATCCAGCGTCAATCTGCATCACGAAACGCAATTCATTGAACCTTGAAACGTCACTCTGAAATACGATACGATTTCCAGAAAGGTGGGCTACATCCTAAGAACTGTAAGGTGAGGGACTAAAGTGGACTCAGTTTCCCCCAATAACCTAAAAACACCATGAGGGACGCCTCAAATCGGTGTAAGAAGACTGGTACCAGCAAGAAGCGACAACAACAAAGACATCAAAGACATATACAAAGGTATGCCCGTTGTGAGGTCACAACTCTCTTAAGAGGGGAGATCTGTCAGGGTTATGACCGATGACGTGTCATACATGTCATACGTGTCATACCTATCATACATGTCATACCATGTCATGTCATATATTATTATGACAGTCATGTCATATATTATTATGACAGTCGACAGTATGGTCGATCATGACTGTACAGGTCGAGTCGCGTCATACATTTATGACAGTCGTCAGTACGGTCGACGATGACTGTACATGTCGCCAGATGATTATGTCATATCATCAGGCATCCCTGTCATCGAGAGTTCGTATGTTGAACTCGAAGATGGCAAAGCAAAGATACATCTTGGAAACAAACCAAGAATCATCTTTAGCTTTCAGCATGCGTGGAACTCGCATGTGCAGCATGAACGAACTAGTCGTTATTACCATGCTGGTCGTTCAACCTACGTCTCGGGTTCACAACCCAATGGCGGTACCATCTAAGATGATGGGTGACGTAGGTATAAAAGTGAGGAAGCGTTGTGCTTCAGCAGTTCTTCATTCAGAGACTGCAACTCACAACCCGCTATACTGTTACACTTGTGTGTGGTGAAATTAAATCATGAATCAACAATTTGAAAATTACCTGAGGATGTCCTCAATGAAGGCATGGCTCCTCTCATTGGCAGCATTCGACTGTGGATGGTGTGACGATTTCATGGACAATCTCGTACCAGTAGATTTCCACAGTGTCTGCCAGAATGTAGAGGTGAATCTGGGGTCTCGATCTGAGATGATGTTCCTTGGAAGACCATGGAGCTTGAAGATATGCTGCATATAGATAGAAGCAGTATGCTGAGCTGTCCAGGTCATGCTGAAAGGAATGAGATGACAACGATGAGAGAATTGGCACATTACCACAAATATACTGTCGTGCCCATTAGTGGTGATAGGCAGGTCAGTGATCCAATCAAGAGATACATCTAGCCGTTTTGTCTTAGGTACGGAATATCGTATATGTGCCTGACCATAAGGCTTGTGTCGCCTCGTTTTCTGGCGCTGACAAACGGGGCACTCCCGAATGTATTTGATGGCTGCCGTTGTCATTCCTGGCCAATAATACCGGCTACGCAGAAGATGAAGCATGCGATTTTTGCCTACATGACCAGAAATAGTGGCTGAGTGGCACTCGTGAAGGAGAATGTGGCGGAGCTGTGTGATCTCACCGTCATCTGTGGGGACTTTAGCTGTTGGTGGAATGTACAGCTGTCTGCCATATATGGTCTTACGATAGATCAATCCCTGAATGAGCTCGAAGCTGTAGCTGCTGACTGACTGTGATGAAGTCGATGATGTCAGCTTAGCCAAAATAGTCTGTGCAAATGTGTCACGATCATACTCGGATATAATGATATCGTGCAGCTGATGAGCTGATGAAGAAGATATAAGAGCGATGAATGTAGAATCTGTAGGTGATATGTCGATGAGTGGAACCTCGGTGATGTCTATATGTTTCAGACAATCAGTGAGTTCAAAGAGTGTAGAGATACGCGTGAGTGCGTCTGCAACCTTATTCTTCTCGCCAGCAATGTGCTCTATATGGAAGTTGTACTCGGAGAGCTCATCCAACCACCGTGCCTGCTTGGGGCTCAGTGTGGATTTGGTCTGGAAATAAACCAGTGGCTGATGATCTGAGCGTACAATGGGCTCAGGAGCTCCCAACAAGATGTGGCGAAAGAATCTGAAGCCTTCCACAATGGCAAATAGCTCGATCTCAGGAATAGGCCAACGTCTCTGTGTATCGGATAGAGTGACGATGTGATAACCACATGGCTTCATACCTTTTCCTTGATCCTGGAGTATTACTTGACCAACGTGTGTGCCTGATCCATCGACCTCCATAATAGATGGCAGTTTCTGATCTGGAAGCTGCAATACTGGAGCGTTACAGATGGCACTTTTGAGGTTATCAAATGCCTGCTGCTGCTCAGATTCCCAGACAAATTCTGCATTATCTTTAAGGAGACAATTGAGAGGCTCGGCAACTTTGGAGAACTTTGGTATGAATCTCCTAAATTGACCGACCATGCCCAAGAATGACCGAAGGGATGAATTGCCATCTTTAGCCATACGGCGAAGAGGCTGCTTTCCAACGGTGGGACCATAAGACACTGGAGGCTGGATTGCCATGACTGCTCGGATTCTGTCTTCGATGATGGATAGGCCTGCTTCAGAGATGTGATGTCCGATAAAGTCTATAGATCTGACGAACAATTCCGTCTTGGAAGGCCTGATGAAGAACTGATGATCTCTGCAACGCTGGAGGAACTGTCGAACATGCTTCACATGGCCGTCAAAGTCTGGACTGTATACGATAGTGTCGTCCATGAATATGACAAGAAACTGGTCAATGAAGTCAAAGAATGCTCGGTTACCTATACGAAGTGCCGTTGCAGGAGCATTGGTCAATCCGAAAGGCATGACTGTCCATTCATAAGAACCGTATCTAGTACGAATAGCAGTTTTATGAATGTCATCTGGATGAATGGGAATCTGGTGGAAGAACTGGTTGAAATCAAATCTGCTGAACCAGCGTGCTCCCCTCAGCTGCTCTAGTAGGGTGTCGTGTGGTGGTAGTGGATACGTGTCCTTTATATTTAGCATGATATAATAATGCCAAAAAAAAAACGAAGTTTTTCGAAATAACAGCGGCATTTCAGGGCATGTGTGGTTACAGTGGCCCTATTACCCAATACAGTGATTAGGGTGTTACATGCTATCCGTAACCCTAATACATGTAAAAAATATGCAGTATAATGTTTTTGCAAAGATTTTTAAGCAAAACTGCATTTAATATTTACATGAACGTAAGGTGGTTTTCAGGAGGTACGTTACACCCCCTGTCACACACATTTAATTTTAGGGTTGTTACAGGGCGTTACACATGCTGCATAAATCAGGGATTGTTATTTGATATATAAACATTCATTTCAGCAAAAAAAATCAATCCGAAATTTTCAAATTGTGTTTTACGTACAGCATTTTGAGCGATTTATCGTTACAGCAATATGTATACCCCTACATATTCCATACCTAATATCTAGGGCGTTACACGAGATATGACATATGTCATTATGATTTCCTGATACCTTAATAAGTATAAAATCATAATTTTATATAAAATGGGCACACATTTTTCATTTTGAAATCATGCGTGGAGCATTTTTACCCATTTTATAGCTTTTTTTAGCTATCTTCGATGACATATCTCAGTGTATATGTGGAATATAAAGTACAGAATCGTTGTAAGGAACTTCACTTTTGCATATGATAAGTTTCATAGCAATTAAGTGAGTTGTGCTGTATATCAACATTTTATGGTTGATAGCATTCTGGGTTTTTCTGATTCAAACCTATGTACAGCAAATATACTTTTCTGATTATGTATATTTATTGATTTAAGTGGAAACACCCACTTTAGTGATATATATCAACCTATGATTTGTTCTGAGCATAGGTCTGTGCTCTTAAGATTTATCAAAGTGATATATCTTATTTTAGAACAAATCTGGACTTTTGCTGGATACAATCACAGCAACTTCACACAGCATATTTATGTGTGTGTTTTGTCCTTAATAACTATGTCAGATATCATGTAAGCTGATCTGAGAGTTACATGCAATATTGATCTGATCAAGTCTGATTCAATTGTCAATATGCAGAGTAGTTTTTGTAGTTGCTCCAGCGATGATATGTGAGATGAGACGCATGGACTGCACCCAACAGTTACCAGCTGTTTTTGGGTGCAGTATTTAGCCTTCGGGTCTGGAGATAACTCCATCCAGCCCTTCAGCATGGTGTCTTATCCTGTTTACCATTACTATCACCATCGCTGACACTTTCCACGCACATGTGTTTGGAAAGTGGTATCCACATTACTATATACAGTATAATTGATATATTCACTTTGAGTCAGTGAATCTCAACATGTATAATGAATGCTAGTGTTTGTGCAGTGTATAGTACTGCTGATTAGTACTAGTGTGTGTGTGTGTGTGTGTGTGTGCGTTTACACCCCACACTTTGCAGGATCTTTATGGATATCACAATATCCTAACAATTTATCATGCAGACAGTCAGCATACCACGTACTGATTACATCTAACATGATATATATAGTTTAGGGATTGTTGTAATTCCATGATAATCTCATTACGAAATGAGTTGCTAATAGATTTTACATGAAGCTCAGGTGAGCATTCCTTCAAGTAATCCACCATAGAATGTACATGTTACCTGGAGAGCATCTCGGCTCCACCAGGACACGACAAACTAATTATGGTGTTGAGATTACTTTCAGGCACCCTTTGCAACATGGATTCGAATATAGACTAGCATTCACTGCAATATGCTTGTGCTCTATGTACTACAGCTGTTATCGTGATCAAGCTGTACAGTATAATAAAGTATGTACCATTCACAACATTGCAATCATTCAGCATAAGATGTGTGCATGATATAGAAGTATATGCACTGTATATTGATGATTGCTGTAAGTGAAATGAGTGTATGTGTGTGTGTGTGCTGATCTGCACACACATGTTGTACACAGATCATTGTGCTACTGATAAGTATAATGCTGATGATCAAAAGTATTTGTGTGGTCATCAGAACATTGGAATCTGCTGCAGTATGATAATAATGCATTCACAGCAGTATGTATCCACAGCATAACGATCATGTGCTCCCTGCATTCCTGCATATATACAATCATTCTGCATATGATTTCATCGCGCGTACACATGTGTGCTTCTCACTGCGTGTAGACACATCAAAACTGTACGTGCTAAAATCGAGCATTCCTCGCATCTTATGAAATCATGAAAGGTGTATATTATGCTGACAGGCCATAAATCATTGCACGCAGTGATTGTAAACAGTGCGTAGAGATGATTTGCAAAAATCGCTGATGTACGTTGTATACAAATGCGAGCGCGCTGCTGATGAAAAGTATGTATTGTCGTCGCCATTCATCAGCACATGATACGAGCGCTGACATGTATACAAATCAAAATTCTGTCGATGACCACTATGTCATATATCATTCTAGACAATTTTCGAACGTGATTCATGCAAGCGCGCGCATGCTGCGATCCACTTCTGCAAAATATGTGACCATCGCGCAGTATGCGACCATCGCGCATGCTGCCATCTGCAATTTAGTGACCATCGCGCAGTATGCGACCATCGCGCATGCTGCCATCTGCAAATTAGTGACCATCGCGCAGTATGCGACCATCGCGCATGCTGCCATCTGCAAATTAGTGACCATCGCGCAGTATGCGACCATCGCGCATGCTGCCATCTGCAAATTAGTGACCATCGCGCATCAACATGTATGAAGCCGTACAAAAAGCAATTCAGTGCAATCATGAAAATTGCGATAATGCGCTGATGATTTTCCGCGCGGAAACGATTTTGCCGATGATTTATCGCATCTACGAACATGCATATATCCGCGAACCATTTATCGTGTACATTTCATTGCTGCGCCGATATATGCCATATGCACACCTTATTGCGTATATGTGCGATCAGCTGTTTCTGCGAGTGCGCTGCGGAAAATCTCCTCGCGCAATTTCTGCGCTGTCGATATGCGAAAGTATATTATTCGGGCTGCAGATATTCAATATTATGCGAACGCTGTCGTATGTGCGCCCTCCTGCAAACCTGCGAACAATATTAAATATGCTACGTCTATCACTGCACCCACTTGAGTTCTCGAGTATCGTGCCTTGACGACTTTTAGAATACCACTGATACGGCTGATATACAAGCGCCGTGAATATATTATCAATATACAAAGAAACACTGCAAAGTTGGACAGCAATGCAAGTGAACGGATGAGCGGGTTTGTGAGTGCAGTCTCTGTCAGAAGATCTGCTGAAGCACAACGCTTCCTCACTTATGTACCATACGTCTCCCATCATCTTAGATGGTACCGCCATTGGGTTGTGAACCCGAGACGTAGGTTGAACGACCAGCATTGTAATAACGACTAGTTCGTTCATGCTGCGCATGCGAGTTCCGCGCATGCTAAAAGCCAAGATGGTTCTTGTTTGTATTCAAGATGTATCTTTGCTTTGCCATCTTCGAGTTCGACTTACGAACTCTCGATGACAGGGATGCCTGATGATATGACATTATCATCTGGCGACATGTACAGTCATCGTCGACCGTACTGACGAATGTCATATCAATACAGTATATGACGCGACTCGACATGTACAGTCATGGTCGACCATACTGTCGACTGTCATAAATATATGCCACGACCGACTGACATGACATGACATGGTATGACATGTCTGACAGGTATGAGGCATGTGGCACGGCTAGGTGGGCCCGGATTGCATAATCGATGAAAATGACATTTAGAAGTCGCAAGAAGTTTCAAGAAGTACTTAGTGGTTAAAAGAAATCATCTAGAGGCAATATTTTATATTTTTGATAATTGTAGTGGCCACAGGGCTGCTTACAGGTCGCGGACGGGCTGCCGTACATACATTGCATATCTTGCGGGCGCGTGAGATATGCAAATGATACGGGGAAGTTATTAGAAGTTGTGAGAAGTATCTAGAAGTCATCCGTAGGCAATGAGAAGCAAAATTTCACATCGGGACATATTCACGGGGTGCTGGGGAGCTAATTTCGTCTGTAAAATGGCTGCAAAGCAGAAATTGCATATCTTGCGGGCGCGTGAGATATGCAAATGATACGGGGAAGTTATTAGAAGTTGTGAGAAGTATCTAGAAGTCATCCGTAGGCAATGAGAAGCAAAATTTCACATCGGGACATATTCACGGGGTGCTGGGGAGCTAATTTCGTCTGTAAAATGGCTGCAAAGCAGAAATTGCATATCTTGCGGGCGCGTGAGATGTGCAAATGATACGGGGAAGTTATTAGAAGTTGTGAGAAGTATCTAGAAGTTATTACTAGGCATCGAGAAGTGATATTTCACATCGGGTCACATTCGCGGGGCGTTGGGGAGCTAATTTCGTCTGTAAACTGACTGCAAAACAGAAAATGCATGTCTCGTGGGCGCGTGAGATATGCAAATGATACGGTGAAGTTATTACAAGTTGTGAGAAGTATCTAGAAGTTATTATTAGGCATCGAGAAGTGATATTTCACATCGGGTCACATTCGCGGGGCGTTGGGGAGCTAATTTCGTCTGTAAGCTGACTGCAAAACAATAAATGCATGTCTCGTGGGCGCGTGAGATATGCAAATGATACGGTGAAGTTATTACAAGTTGTGAGAAGTATCTAGAAGTTATTACTAGGCATCGAGAAATGATATTTCACATCGGGTCACATTCACGGGGCGTTGGGGGGCTAATTTCGTCTGTAAACTGACTACAACATACTTTTACTTTGCCCTAATGATACGCATATTATTTGCAGTTGCAGGAGTCATGGGGCACTAGCCGTTGCCGGGTGGCGGGTGCTCAAATTCAAAGGTGGCTCAAATTCTGCAACTCCTCTATGGAGACGCCCGAGGCCCTACCCAAGTCCGAGGTATTCAATGGCTGGGTCTGCTGGAGTTGCTGGAGTTGCTGGAGCTGCTGGAGCTGTTGGAGCTGCTGGAGCTGCTGGAGCTGCTGGAGCTGTCGGGCCTGTGGTTGCTGAAGGAGCGTGGGCTGGGACTGCTGCAGAAGGGGTTGCAGCTGCTGGGTCTGCTGGAGCTGCTGGAGCTGCTGCAACTGCTGGAGCTGCTGGAGCTGTTGGAGCTGCTGGAGCTGTTGCAACTGCTGGGGCTGCTGGAGCTGCTGGAGCTGTTGCAACTGCTGGGGCTGCTGGAGCTGCAAGAGCTGCAAGGGCTGCTGGAGCTGTTGCAACTGCTGGGGCTGCTGGAGCTGCTGGAGCTGTTGCAACTGCTGGGGCTGCTGGAGCTGCTGGAGCTGTTGCAACTGCTGGGGCTGCTGGAGCTGCTGGAGCTGCTGGAGCTGCTGGAGCTGTTGCAACTGCTGCGTCTGGGGTTGTTGCAGCAACAAGGGCTGGGGTTGCAGCGGTTGGAAGGCTTGCTGCAACAAGGGAGGCTGGGCCGCTTCCTGTCCTACTTGCAGCATCGGCACCGCCTGAGGCACCGCCTGAGGTTGCTGCTGAGGGCTTTGCTGCTGGGGGGGGAGGGTTGGAGGTGCCTCGGCTGTCGGCGCGCTGGGCGCATCTTCCCCTGGGCTTGCCATGAAGTCCGCCACTTGGCGCTCCAAGGCCCGCTGCGGGCGTTCCTCAGACAGCTTCAGCTGCTGGGTGAAGTGCGCCTCCTGCTGCTTCAGCATCTTCTGGCTCGCCTCCTCCTGCCTCGCTAACACCGCCGTTAGCTCCTCCACCGTGATTCCCCTCACCGGTGGGGCCGCCTCGGTAACCTCCGACAGAGCGACAAGCGGTTGAGGGGGGGCCACCGTGCGGGTTGACGGCGCCGGCGCCGCGCCCCTCGTTGACGCACGCCCCGAGGCCGGCATGCTTCCGCTGCCAGCAGAGGATCTCCCCCTTTTTTGACCCTTTGCTGAAGTTTGCGGGTCACCGCCACCCGAGCTCAAGCCCCTACCAACCTTAACCGCCGGCTGCCGTATCCGCGGGAGGCTCGACCTCTCCGCCGGGTTTCCCTGGGAGTTGGCTCCCGCGAGTTGGCTCCTCAACTTCTTCCTCGGTGGGGTGCCGGCGGTATCCACGTCCTCGCCCTCGTCCACCGCCGGGACGGCAATCGCCGACGCACCACCCTGCGGCTCTGCAGCCGCACCCCCTCCCCACCGAGCAACGAAGCATGTCCACGAAGACGTAGTCATCTTGCGTGTAGTGCGGCGAGGGGAAGATGTCACCCTGAAGATCCTTTGCCGTCAATTGCCTCACGATCGGAGGCAAAGAGACACCTGTGAAGAGCCCACAATCGGACGTCGAGCTTGTCAAAAAGAAATTGGGGGCTGCCACTTAGACAAAAGCAATTTCACCGCAAGCATGCTCAGCACCCCCCGCAAGAGTACCGATTCACACAAACAAAGAGAATGCCGTACCGTTCTCCAAGCCGTAGTGCTTGTGCAGCTTGATGAGCTTCGGGAAGAAGATTCTCGCGCACTCGTACACGATGTCCGACCCCTCTTCAGTCTTGAAGTGGGCGGCACCACGGGCCTTATCCGTGCTCCCCTGGTTGAGCCGGTTCATCCTGAAGATGTGCGTAAGGTGCGGGGTGGCGTATTTGCCGTGGATTGGCCCACCGCATATGGTGAACCACCCACGGTCTTTCACGTGCAAGATCGTCCCCACAATATACGCGCCCTTGTATACTTGCCCTTGGTGATACACGACGGATCCCCTCTCGAAACGCCCCTTGGACTTTTCCATGTACCCCTCCTTCCCATGCACCCCATCCCCCGCCACGTACACCACCGGTGCTAACTGCGGCAGATCACGGTGATGCACCCAACGGGGATAAAAAGCAACACGTTGCTCCAACGTGGCCTTCGCCCACCCCGGCCAATCCGCGGCAGCGGGCGCCTTCGCGACCACCTCCGCCGGTGCGGGCTCTCCCGCCGCGGGGCTCCCCGTGATTGGGGGCGGAGCGACTACCACCTCCGCCGGTGCGGGCTCTCCCGCCGCGGGACCCTTTGTGATTGCGGCATCCTCCACCACCACCTCCGCAGGTGCGGGCTCTCCCGCCGCGGGGCTCCCCGTGATTGGGGGCGGAGCCAACACCACCTCCGCCGGTGCGGGCTCTCCCGCCGCGGGACCCTTTGCGATTGCGGCATCCTCCACGACCACCTCCGCAGGTGCGGGCTCTCCCGCCGCGGGGCTCCCCGTGATTGGGGGCGGAGCCAACACCACCTCCGCCGGTGCGGGCTTTCCCGCCGCGGGACCCTTTGCGATTGCGGCATCCTCCACGACCACCTCCGCAGGTGCGGGCTCTCCCGCCGCGGGGCTCCCCGTGATTGGGGGCGGAGCCAACACCACCTCCCCCGGTGCGGGCTCTCCCGCCGCGGGACCCTTTGCGTTTGCGGCATCCTCCACGACCACCTCCGCACGTGCGGGCTCTCCCGCCGCGAGAACCTCCGTGCTCGTGGGGGCGGGAGCGTCCGCGGGTTGCTCCGCTCCCCACGGCGCTTCCACATCCCCCTCACCAACCACGGGGGGTGTGGCCGCTTGAAGGGGCGGTGGCCATTGCTTGAGCGCGCCTTCCAGCAGCAGGGCGCCTACTTTTGAGAGCGGCAGTCCTTTCGCAGCGTCCTTCTCCGCTTGCGAGGTTGGGTAGACCGTGCGCTTCGCCATGCCCTCCGGTCTACCACAATTGTTCGGCTCCTCGATGCCTTTGCCTAGAAGGCAGACGTTGTGGTAGAAGTCACCGCAGTGCGAGCACTTGTGTACTCCACGTCCATCGTCTTCCTCGCAGATGAAGCAGCAGACTTCAGGTGCTGGCGGAGGGGGTGAGGGCGGAGGCAGCACGTCGCGCCCGCCTAATTCATACCACACCAAAACCATGCCCGTTTACACAAGCAGGGTTTCGGGCATTATCCATACGCATAACTATAGGCTCTACCAACATGTGATTCGAAAAGGTGCTCACCATCTTCTTGCCCTGTATAGCATCTATCGTATGCTATTGTCAGGGCATGATCGAAAGCATTCCAATCTAATGCTTTCCTCACGGCGGTCTTCGGACCTGGCAGCTCCCCCAGTCGTTTCTTCGCCTCCGTGTCGTGCATGTTCACGACAGGGGGCTCCGATATTCCTCCGCCAGGCTCCTCCACGCATTCCTCGCGACCGCAGTTGAACAAATCCCTCCTTATGCCTCTTTCCTCTTGACACTTAGGGTGGTAGCGAAGCCCGCACACCGTGCATCGCGTAACGAAAGCCCCCTTTTTACAATAGCAGCACCTATCTTCTGCCAGTACCCCTTTGCATTCGCCACACTGCACCGCCGGATACTGTTTATTCGCACAGCTAAAGTGAAAGCTCCTATTGCAAACCCTACAAGTCTGCGCTGGAGCTACTTTACTGTCGCATCCAACGACATGGCAGCGGTGGTATTCATGGGCCTTTTGGGAACCTCTCGACCCACGGGTTCTGACGGGCGCGGTGTTTCCGCCTCGGTTTCTTGAGGTCATTGCAGTTTCCGAAGTGCTAGCTCTAAGAAGTGTTCTTCAAGAATGGCTTCCGCTCGCTTGCACCAACTGGGGCGCTGAGACGCAGTAACTGTGCATGCATGTGTGACGTCAGCTCGGTATAAATCGAGGACAAAACCGCCCAAGCATTTCTCGTACGTCGATGGATCCTGGATCGGATCCGACATACGAGAAAAGTTCATGCACGTTTGACGTCAGCTCAGTATAAATCGAGGACAAAACCGCCCAAGCATTTCTCGTACGTCGATGGATCGAGGATCGGATCCGACATACGAGAAAAGTTCATGCACGTTTGACGTCAGCTCAGTATAAATCGAGGACAAAACCGCCCAAGCATTTCTCGTACGTCGATGGATCTGGGATCGGATCCGACATACGAGAAAAGTTTATGCACGTTTGACGTCAGCTCAGTATAAATCGAGGACAAAACCGCCCAAGCATTTCTCGTACGTCGATGGATCTGGGATCGGATCCGACATACGAGAAAAGTTTATGCACGTTTGACGTCAGCTCAGTATAAATCGAGGACAAAACCGCCCAAGCATTTCTCGTACGTCGATGGATCTGGGATCGGATCCGACATACGAGAAATGTTCATGCACGTTTGACGTCAGCTTATTATAAATCGAGGACAAAACCGCCCAAGCATTTCTCGTACGTCGATGGATCTGGGATCGGATCCGACATACGAGAAATGTTCATGCACGTGTCACGTCAGCTCAGTATGAATCGAGGACAAAACCGCCCAAGCATTTCGTGGAAGTAAGTATGTGAAAATGCTTGCAGAGAAAGACAAACTTGTATATATTACTATGGATATGCATACGCGATATGTCTTGGAATCGGAGCAAACGGTGTAGGAGGGCGCGAATATGGGTGGCAGCACGAAACGGCGCCCCAATCCCACAAGCTTTAACGGTATGAATATCTACACCCCGAAACGTGTGTACAAAAGACATGTGATTGTGCTGCTGTGAGACTTCGCGTCAAGGAAGGGTTTACGTGTGTCTTACTAGATTGTTTGGTGACAGGGACGCATATCGGGGAAGGGTTATTGAACGTCACGCTCGTGCGGGATCAACGATCGTGGCTATTTGGGGTGTTATGTACGACTCTCCACATTACGCTGCTTGCAGTGAGCGTTTTTTTGGCGTTGTGTGGCTCCGACGCTGCCTACAATCCGGGACCGAATTGGGATATTCCTCCCGTTCTTATAGACTTGTTACCCCTTCTCGTAGAGGTTGGAGATTCCGCTCGCATTATACCTCTTGGAGTGTGGCCCTTGAAAGATGATGATATGGATACGCTTGAGACGTTGGTGGGGAAGATAGATTTGTTGTGCGAGGCCTGGACATCAGCAAAAGGACAAGGTGATATTAATCACGCTCACTCAGAGGAGGTTTGTGACGATGTGGAAATGTCAGACGAGTTGGAAGGTGGGCATGAGGAAACTTACGAACGTCCTAGAGGTCAATTGCCGCAAGTAAGTGACGGTTTTGAGGAGTTGACGCGCGGGAATAAGGGTTGGTGGGTCGAGAAGATGCGAACGGCATTTGGGAGAAGCCCTCACCGCATTGCGGGTGCGGTGAGGGCGTATATCGAGTCCCTTCCGGCGGGCTTGAAGTCGAAGGTGCACAAGGAGTGCAATGCGGCATTGGTGTCGTTAGGTGACCGGCGCGAGGAGACAGTGAAGAATTGTGTTGTGGCGAATTTGAGGGACGCGTTATCACGCTTAGCACGACGAAACACACGTGCGAACGTTAATCTAACGAGGGGGATAGCGGCTGCGGCATTTGGGAGCAACTTGGCCGAGGATAACTTGGTGCGTACGGCTTGCACGATGCTTGGTGTGCATCAACGCGTTGGAACGCTTGGGGTGGTCGGAAATTCAAACTTGAGGGAGGGGGCACACATGGGAACTGAGGAGAGAGGGCGTCGTGGCCTTTGGGAGGGCGTGATGCTTGCGGAACGGAGATTGTCTACCCGATGCTTGACAATGGCGACTTGTGCTCTTATTAGAGCTTTTTGGTTGCACCCGGACAACACTCGAGTTAGTCCTTGCAAAAAGGACGTCGTGTTGGCACGTGACCCCAACACCGGTGCTTTGAGAACACCGAGGGAGTTCGTGAGCAAACATTGGTTGGAAGCCTCTCAACTAGTAATATATAGGAGGTTTCAAGCCAAGTACCCCGCTCTCAAGATTGGGCAACGTTCCTTTGAGAAGCAAGGGGTGTGCAAGCCGCACAATGTTGTGCGGCTGCGAAGGAAGGACAACATATCTTGTTGTTGTAGGTACCACGAAGACATGAGAATGGTCCTTGAGGGCTTTGACAAGGCCCGAGAGGCGGTGCATTCACCGTGTGCGTGCACTTCGGCGACATGTTGCCCACGGGTTCGAAGGACACCTGAGCATAGGCGAAAGGCGGTGGGGAACACGGGAATGGTTTGCACTATTGCAAAGGCGGGGAGGTCGACCTCAACTTTCGCCGAGAGCTTGTTGTGTCCGCGGGTGGGGGATAAGCATGCCATGGAGTGCTTGAGAGGGAGGTGCGAGAAGTGTGGCGGCTTGGCCAACTTCAAAGTGTGTGACAGTGAGGTGCAGCATGAGGCGCAAGTGCCGTGGTCTTGTTACGAGACTTGCGGCACAGGACAGATGGACGAGGATGGTAAGGAGATTCGGCGACTGCAGTTTGTGCAGAAGAAGACGAAGCTGGCCGCCTTGATCGCCAAGTTGCAGGCGCTGTTGCTGGGGCACGAGCCGGGGGCTTCGCCAAACTGTCAGTGCAAGGGGAACTTCTTAGTGAATAGCGCGACCGCAGGGCAACCGGAGGCATGGGCGTGGAAGAAGTTGGAAGGCTGCGGGGATTGCGCGTTTCTGCGGCCATATGCATATCACACTTTCATGGCATTACACCAGCAGCGGCAGTTTCAGACGTGCGTCAGGGATTTGCCACTGGGACATGCGGTGTTCTTGTTTGACTTCTCGGAGAATCATTCATTGAACATTCCTCGAGAAGTGCAAAGTCTGCATTGGGTGGTGAAGCAGGCGACCATATTAGTCTGCGTGGTGTGGAGACATGCGTGTATGGCCGTGGATGGGGTGGAATCAACCGCGGAGAACCCAGTGCTGGTGAAGGATTACGTGTACTTGTTGAGCGATGACCGGAAGCACGATCACCGCTTCATTCAGCACATGCGGGAGTTGATCATCAGAGACTACTTCATCGGGAGGAGGATCGCAAAGCCCTTGTTTATCCACGAGTGGGCAGATGGTTGTGCGGGACAAAATAAGTGCGCGGCGGCGCAGGGTTTGCGGATGTGGCGAATAGCAAATACGAGTGGTCATTAGGTGTACCTTGCCAACGGAACTTCTTTGAGACGGCGCATGCCAAGGGGGAGCAGGATGGGGCGGGGGCGCATGTCAAGCACGCAGCGGCGGTGGCGGTCATATCGGAGGGTGACAAGTGGTATGCCCGCATCAATTGCGCTGCAGACCTGCATGCGTTCTGTTGCGAGAGATTGAGCCGACGTGCGGATAGCAGTTACGCCAAGGCAAGAGCGAGCTTCAATCAACGGTTTTTTTACTTGGTACCAGAGGACGCACTGCACGAGGAGGCGGGAGGATTGCATGCGGTGGATCACGATGCTGGTGCAGCATACCAGGCGGTGGATGGGACGCAGCGCTTGCATTCTGTAAGGGGGGGGGAGGGCGAGGGGAAGTTGATGGTACGTGAGCGTACATGCTATTGTGTGAATTGTTATGCGGAGTGTGTGCGCTCCATTCCGGACTCGGAGGGATGCTTGGAGACATCCCACGTGGATGCGTGGAGAGATGTGGAGTTGCGGCCGGCTACGGGCGCGGCCGCCGTGAGGATTCGCGGCATGGTGGAGGAGTATGCGGCGGGTGTGAGTGTAGCCGTGCGGCGTGGTAGCATCATGGCGGTGAAGAAGGATCCTACGGACGCATCACATGCCTACTACTTGGTGAAGGCGCTGTCTGGTGTCACGGAGGTCGGCGGGAGGATCCGCCGTGATGACTATAGACAGACATTTGCTCCTGGAGACTCGGTGATTTCGGGGAGATACTTTGAGTGGACGGATCCAAACGTGCGAGATACATACACCTTAGATACTAGCAAGAAGTGCTTGATTCCGTGTGAAGCCGTACTAGCATGTGATGTTCGCCTAGTTAAGAGGGGGGATGTGCACATGCTACCCCTGAGGGAGCATCAGCGGTTGTTGGCACTTCTGTGAGATTCTAGTGTTATGTAGATGTATATATTGTATATATTGTAGGTACGGCCATGTTGCGGTGTATATTGTTATGACTTGCACATACTTGGAATAACTTCTCCGTATCACGTGCTACATCTCACGCACCCGCAATATATGCAATTTCTGCTTTGCAGCCCTTTTTACAGACGAAATTAGCTCCCCAGCACCCCGTGAATATGACCCGATGTGAAATTTCGCTTCTCATTGCCTAGGTATGACCTCTAAATACTTCTCACAACTTCTAATAACTTCACCGTATCACGTGCAACATCTCACGCGCCCACGAGACATGCATTTTCTGTTGTTGCAGTCAGTTTACAGACGAAATTAGCCCCCCAACGCCCCGTGAATGTGACCCGATGTGAAATATCACTTCTCGATGCCTAGTAATAACTTCTAGATACTTCTCACAACTTCTAATAACTTCACCGTATCATTTGCATATCTCACGCGTCCACGAGACATGCATTTTCTGTTTTGCAGTCAGTTTACAGACGAAATTAGCTCCCCAACGCCCCGCGAATGTGACCCGATGTGAAATATCACTTCTCGATGCCTAGTAATAACTTCTAGATACTTCTCACAACTTCTAATAACTTCACGGTATCATTTGCATATCTCACGCGCCCACGAGACATGCATTTTCTGTTTTGCAGTCAGTTTACAGACGAAATTAGCTCCCCAACGCCCCGCGAATGTGACCCGATGTGAAATATCACTTCTCGATGCCTAGTAATAACTTCTAGATACTTCTCATAACTTCTAATAACTTCACCGTATCATTTGCATATCTCACGCGCCCACGAGACATGTTTTTTCTGTTTTGCAGTCATTTTACAGACGAAATTAGCTCCCCAGCACCCCGTGAATATGGCCCGATGTGAAATTCCGCTTCACACTGCCTAGGGATGACCTCCAAATAATTCTCACCAACTCTAGTAACTTCCCCGTATCACTCACATATCTCACGCGCCCGCAAGATATGCAATTTCTGTACCGCAGCCCTTCTGCGACCCGTTAGCAGCCTGGTGGCCACCGCGGTGATCAAAAATGTGAAATATTGCCTTTGAATGATTTCTTTTAACAACTAAGTACTTCCTGAAACTTCTTGCGACTTCTAAATGCCATTTTCATCGATTATGCAATTTATAGTGCAAGGCCGTCCACCTAGCCGTGCTACATGCCATGACACGTATGACATGTATGACACATATGGCATCGGTCATGACCCTGACACTTTGTGCATTTTTACAACAATATATTATGCACGGTGCGGCGCGATGCGCCTCGCCGAGACGTTTCCGGCGGTATCTTTAAAGTTCGAATTGGACCACGGACACGAGAGTTATTCAAGAAAAGGCGGGCAACACCATAATGGCAACATCGACTTACCGGAAGAGGGGTTAATTCCGTCCTCCCCGTGGGCTACTCCGTCGAGTCTGTCTTCACCCACTTCCGTCCGTAGCTGCCTACCGTGTGTGATCGGTGGTCTACGATTTTAGCGGCCTTTATCCGTCCAACCTTTTGTTGCAATATGGCTGCTTACTTAATTCCGAACATGTCTCAGCAACGTCAAACAAGTCTTGCAGAGGCCCTCCGTTCCGCGAGGCGTGCTAGCGCCACGCCTTCGCCGCCTCCTGGGAATTCCGGCACTACCACGCCGGGCCCAACGCGACCGAGGAGAATTGTGTCCACTACCTCCTTGCGTCCACGTCCATCATCGCTGCGGCTATCGCCGACTCCGTTCATGTTCTTCAACGACCCGTCAGTCCTCTCCTCCACTCCTGTGGAGGAGGGGAGGGAGGAGGAGTACTTGGAGCAGTTGTCTTACGCCTTCACGTACTCCACCGACATCATCACCGTCCTACGCCCTGGAGCGTTCAACCCTAAGAATGGTTTCACCCTCGACACCGATTCTGCCGACGCTGACTTCGCCGCCCTCCTTGCTGCACTCCGTCATGTTCTTTTTCCTGTGTCCTTCCCGGAGTTCTCCAAGCTCCTCGACCTCGAGCACGACTATGACTTCTACCACGTCGTCCTCAACGAGACACCATCTTCACCATCCTCCCCATTGTACTTCGTGGGACTGCCTTGGCCTTGTATTCCGAGGCGGCTCGTTCCCACTTTGGGGACGGCCGCTACATCCTTCAGCGCCTTCGGTACGAGGTCGAAGGCGTCCCCGATTCCGACACCGACCGTTTTTGGGTCAAGATGCGTTCGACCATCATCAACGAGAACGACGACCCTGCCCCTCAACTCACCGCCATCCGCACTTTGGGCGACAAGCACGCCCGCATCGATCCCGACTACAGCGAGGCCAAGCGGGTGAAGGACTTGTGGCACATCCTCGCCACCTTCGCCAAGCACACCCCTTTCGTAATCCCGTTGTACATCAACGTCATCCGCGAACTCCGTGGTGGCACGCCTTTCTCCTTTTCCACATTGTGCCTTCACTTGCGCACGGTGTGGACTGTGGAGGGAGGAGCACGCATTCGCCACCCCCGCCGCCGACACCGACTCTGTTGCGCCGCCCGGTGGTGGTGGTGGTGGTGGTGGTGGTAGCTATCGGCCCAAGTGGCTACTGCCCGGTGGGAAAGTACTATTACAAGTACTTTACTAAAATTGCGTGATATCTTATATACTTGGTGATATGGGTCGTTTCACATCTTTGAAAATTCATTTACGACCCTTTTTAATTTCCCAAATGACTCACACGTGCCGTTATCAAGTTTAGGTTGGTGTATTTATAGCATACGGTAATCGCCCATATTTAAGAAACGGGGATTTTGGGCCGGCCAACCGTACTCATCGAGTTGGGTACCCCCCCCGCCGTCGGCGTCATAAGAGAACTCGAAGAATAGTAGATCGCTCATTTTCAACCGTGACTTATTTCTTCACTCAACACTACAAGCTCCCCGTACACTAGGTGTACCCTAGTCGTACTCTAATATGGATAGGTACCCTAAAATATTAGAGTGCAATCTCAAATATTGGGGGGCATTGTGTCAATTTAGGGAGTGATTCTAGTGTGCATTAGGATGTATAATATCCAAATAGCACCCATAGCAATCGAATACATCCTAACTAGACACGCACTAATGCACGCACTAATACACCCTAACTACACCCTAGCCGCGCATGCTATCGCTTCCACATTTTAACATGCGTTAGAGTATATTAGTGTTAATTTAGAGTACAATACAAATGACACCTTAAATCATACTAATGCACCCTACCATACCACGAGATATTATGGATTACATTCGGATGCATTAGAGTACAATCCAAATTCACTCTAAAGTACACTAATAAACCATAAGGTGAAATATATACATATCGAGTGCAATAGGGTATTTTAGAGTGCATTAGGTGCACATTATCCTTGGGCGTTGCAGATTTCTGCACTCAGCAGTTAGCGGCCATGTCCACTGCGCGCCACCGTGCGCGTATGGTCGGCCCACACACCGACGCATTCTCTTCGGTGGTGCTAGGCCGCTTCCAGCTTTGGCCTCGCGAGCAGGGCATTGGATGACCATTTATCATTTTGGGTGGTGCTTGACCTCTTTTGTCATCGAGGACACCTCGTTAGAATTAGCAGCCTACCCCGCGGGAGTAGTTGATCCCCGCGGTACACGCATGGGCATAAGCCCCTAGAGCACGCATTACTGGATTCGCGCAGGCAGAGCCGTACTAGCTGGGTTGCAAAAGACCCCTTGAATCTTGTAGGTGTGTTCAGTTAGGGTTTGCTGTGCTTATGGTTTGGGATGCTGTTGTGGCACCTCACACCTTCGGGATGAGGTGGTGTCATAAGGATACCAATCTACCCACGGCTTGCCGATTCTAACACGATTCGACTACGTAAGGTCTATAACCATACACCCATCATTGTGGTAACCCTTTGTTATGGTTCCCAATAAAATCCCATATCCAAACCTCCACATCACATCGAAGCCTGCAATTTGCTTTTCCCGATTTCGAGATCACCAAAATGTAAGATATGTGAGATATATAGCTACGGGTATATATCGGGTTACAGTCAGAATGCTTTCACTTTCGGTGTTTGCATAAGTGTAGATAAAACATAAGTTAGTCTCGGCTTTATGCCGGAAACCCTAAACCTGTGACACCCGTACTGTACGGAGTACTAGTACAGATAACAGGAAGTGACACACGGTGTGTCACATCCAGCACACCACCCTGGACTATTACGGAGGAAGAGTTAGGGTGGAGCAGGGTTGTTGCAGTCTGAAAACACACCATCTCAAGCGGTGGAAACAATTCTAGAGGGGGCCTGTGCTCTTGGCCAGGGCGGTCCCAAATCTCTAGCTAGCTGTGCACACAAGTAGGCATCTTGGCCCGATACTGATCTAGCAAGCTACTAGCAGTCACAAAACAACTCTAGCCACTTTGAAAGTGGTCCACACAGTAGAGTTCACTGTTGAAGTCGCCGGTGTCTACCTCAAAGTTCAGATTGAAGAAGTTGAAAGTGTCAAAGCTCAGAGAACCAGAGTCCAGATTGAAGTTGTCGCCGGGGTCAGCGGGTCCAGAGTCCAGAAAGGCGGAGTCAGGGAAGAAGTCCACTGCGCGATTCTGACAATCGAAGTACTGTCCGGACACCACCGCCCGTGGAGCAATCTCCACGGCACAAAGTGCAGAGGCGGTGACGGTGTCGAGCAAAGCCATGCTCACACAAATGAATAGAGCCGGCAGCGCTGCTGCCGTGAGGAGACTGCCAATTGACGGCGTCCGGACACCACCAACCCGTGGAGCGGGCGGCGGTGCGTCCACATGCAATTCCTCGTCGCCGGATTCCGAGTCAGCCACGCTAGCCGAATCATGCGTGGAAGAAATGTACGGAGGCAGGGGGCTGAAGGATTGAATTGAAACCTGCGGCTCGGGCTCGAAGAAGCCCAATTTTACAGACATCTCGTCCATAAAGGACTGCTCGAACGGGGGTTCGCTGTCGACGAACTGCTTCGGCAAGATTAACGCGCTCTCGTCGCTCTCGGTTGTCGCATGCGGTTCAGGCTCCGCGATGCTTTCGTCGATCACGGCGGGCGTGGCCGTGCCGAAATGAACCATTGGAAAATGCTGCGGAGCCGACTCAACACCACCGGCTACCTGCTTCAACTCACGGAGAGCCGTGCGCGCCTCGTGCACGCGGGTAGCAAGGAGGGAGGGCGGAGAAGGAATCAAGCCTGCGTACTGCGCCCGAAGGCCGATGTTGTTGTCGTCGGCGAAGGTAAAGGGCTCCTCGTCGTGACGAACAACGGGTTGATCATGTTGTCCACAAAGTCGAGCGAAGGTGGCGTCGTCCTGGGCGTCAAAGGCGGTCTGGAACGCGGACACAATCTCGTCGTTCTCGTCGGCCGTCACCAAGTCGCACTCCGCGCACGCCATGTCGTCCGTGGGGCAATTCGCGGTGTCGTGGAAGTGTCCAGGTGGACAACGCGCGCACTCAGGGACGAAGGCGGAGGAGGCCACGTGGAACGAGATGTTGTGGGCGGAGTTCTTTTTGTCGTGGCTCTGACTCCAATTTCCTTCGGTCTTGAGCGGCCTCGCGGCGAAGCGGAAGTTCTTTCGTCCGCCATAGCCTCCGGCACGATTGTCGCGGCCATGGAACTTCCCGTCATCCCTCCTGTTGCGCCCATCACGCCAACGTGAGGGCGGAAAGGAGACACCCCGTTTACCGTCAGGCTGCTGGCGGTGGCGGCGAGAGTCAGCGAATCCAGAAAGAGGCTCGTCGTCCCTCACGATTGAGTCCTTCAGCGTCACGAGAGTCGAGGCGGCGGCCTCCAATTGCTTCTCGAACTCCACAATGAGGCCCTTCACGTCAATCCCACCAGAGTAAAGCATAGTCGGGGAAGTCGGAGGTGACGGCCTAGGCTGCTTTGCGCGGCCAACACCGTTCTCGCTCTCCCAAATCTCGAGGATGTGGGCGTAGATGTCCTCGAGGTCGACCTTGGCCAAGTCCACGTCGAGCCGAAGCGGAGTGGTGACCTTGTCGTACATGATGGGGTCGAGGGACGCGAGAAGTTGCTTCTTGGCCACCATGTCGTCGAGCGGACCAGAGGCTGCGTTGCGGATGGCGGTCAAGCAGGCGTCGAAATCTTGAATTAGCGGGTCGGGGTCGAGCTTGGAGTCGAAGTAGATGGCACACAACTCCTCGTAGTTCCCAAGGGGTCGGAGAATACGAAGAAGTAGCCGCTTCGTAACCTCAAGCAAGGCGCGCTTCCCATCTCGCGGGGAAGCGCGTCCAGAAGCGTCCACCCAACGCCTGGCTGGTGAGTGTGGCTTCGTCAAGGATGTCAACGTCGTGAAGAGGATGGCGTTGTAGACGTTGTTAACCTCCTTGGTGGCATCCGCCAAGTCGAAGAGGGTGTCGTTGGCGGGGTCCTTCAGCTCAAATGCTGACTGTAAAGACGTCACCAACGACGTCCATAGTACGTTGCGGTCCGATTCGTCACCTCGGAATGACGCCTCCTTGGCGCCAAGAGCGTCTCGAGACGTCCTCTTGATCAAATCCACGTCCCATGATGAATTTTGAACGGCCACGGCACGTGTCCGCTCAGGGGCCGTCAACGTAGCCGCCGGAGATGCAGGTGTCGGCTGATAGCGCATCCCAACGTCTCGGGAAAAACATTTGTCAAGCCGAATTCGGTTGTGAGCCCCCATGGGAGGCGTAGCGTGCGAAGAAACACTCATGATAAAAATCCTATAGGTGGGTACGTCGAGGTAAGGTGGCGATGGCGCGGAGAGGAGGAACTCGCGGAAATGGTAATGGCAAAAGCAGTCAAAACGTCCGTAACTGTGAAATCCCAATTGTAGAAATGCGGAAGTCGAAGTAACACGTTGCGCAAGAAGTCCGTGACAAAGATTGATCAGGTCCAGTCAAAACGAAAATCCCGTGGACATCCAAAAATCACGTAGGGTACGCTGCAGCGACAAACACAATTACTCCGTAACGACGCGTGCCTCAACCGCGAGTCCTCATAGCGCAACCATCAAATGGGACCCCCGACGCCCCACCAAGCGGAGGCGTTTAGCCAATCATGCTACCAAAAGTAGTGGAAGGTGCCTGGCGCACCATAACGTATGAGATATATAGCTACGGGTATATATCGGGTTACAGTCAGAATGCTTTCACTTTCGGTGTTTGCATAAGTGTAGATAAAACATAAGTTAGTCTCGGCTTTATGCCGGAAACCCTAAACCTGTGACACCCGTACTGTACGGAGTACTAGTACAGATAACAGGAAGTGACACACGGTGTGTCACATCCAGCAAGATATGCTAAAGTCACTGCATCAATAACATTATATCCGCAATTCCGGACGGTACATAATTTCTTCAATTTTAGCCCATCGTTATGACCTTTGAAACCTGCATGTCTGATTTTGAATTTCATATACTCGTTTGGACCTTAACCAGAAGGTGCATTCCGATGTCCACTTCCCCCACAACTGGTCCGTAACGACAAAACTATACCCGACATGCAAGAAAAGCAATCCTAGGTTTCTGTGACATTATTCGCAGCTTTAAACCTTCCAAGATATGAGCGTGTGCAAGCAGATGTGGAAACTTCTGTGTACTCCTGTGATATTAGTAATTACAAACACGCCTTTATGTGAACATCGGAGTGTCCCCGTCAAGCGTGTACCAAAAGTATCGAAGAAAGCTGGACACCTGATCAACATTTGTGTGGTACACGAGTTGGACCTACGTCCGCAACAAGTCACACTTCATATCCTGAGATCAGAGATCACCAAGGAAGAAGCAACCAGAGCTTTCCGAACTCAACTTGAGACCACAGGGCAACGTCAAACGCCGGGCGAAAAAAGATGCTAGTGCCGTTGCAGCTTACCGCATAACCTATAATATGCCCAGCTTAACTGAACACCAGTACATAGCAGCCCAGGGATGGCAGTTCCGAGTATTACACCATCGGCCACGATCTGCATTTTCCGCTGGTCGTTACAGATCAGTTTTGCATCCAAAAGTGTTGTGCACCCCTTGCCAGCTTTCATACGGAAGTGTTTCTGAAGACATCTTTTCTCACTCTGATGGGATCTATACCGCTTTTTGTTTTTCCTTGTCGGAAGCTTCCTGCCTCATCTCCCGGTATCCGGTTAGCGCCATCGGCAGCACGCACAACGCGCCGCACGCGCACAGCGCACCAAGGAAGTAGAACAGGACGTTCCATCCGTATCTCTCTTTCACGATAATTGGAAGCATTCCCGAAGCGATTGCCCCGACTGATCCCATGCCATTTGCGATCCCGGTTGCGCTTGTTGTGGCGGACGGATGCCCGGCCCTATCACACACCTGCGCGCACGCTGCGCCGCCCAAAACAGAGTCGGGGCCAGCCACCATCAACCCCACGAGGCCCATGGTAGCCATGTTGTACACCTTACCATAGGAGGCTACAAGGGGATACGCGGCGGCGAATATTCCACAGAGAAGACACATAGGAGCCACTGCCATCAAGCTCCTTCCTCCGAAAACCTTATCGGACACGAAGCCGCACGCAATACTCCCAACAGCACCTGCGATATCGAACGCTGTGGATAACAACACGGCCTCGGCAGCAGAGTACTCCAGCACGCTCGTCAAGTAGAACGGTAACCAGCCCAAGAAAATATATCGCACGAGCTTAATGCAGAAATATCCCCCGCCTACATTGAGCATGTTTTCGAGGCACAGAACCTGGAAAAACGACAGAATGGTAGGCGAGGAGCTGTTCTGCGGGGCGAAATCCTTGGCAGGGCTATCAGCCAAAGAGGTAGCGGTGTCTGGGGACGTCTGGAGGAGCGTGAGGCATACAAATGAGAGTGCGAAGGCTAAGAACGCCGGCCAGATGAAAACGTAGTGCCAGGTCAGCTCAGGGTGGCCGAGCACGTACGCTCCGAACGCGCTGGTGGCGAAGCCCCCAACTTGCTGACAGGTGGTCCACAAGCCAAAGGCGCGGCCCCTCGTGGAAGGCGGAAACCACTGATTGAGCACGTTCATGATGAAAGGAAAGAAAAGCGCTTGGAAGAGGCCGTTCACCATCCACGTGACCGAGCGAACTTCTTTCGTCACGTCGGACCCAAATATTAGGGCACACACGCCCGTCCCCACAAAGCATAGTGACAGTCCTATTCTTGCTCCAAAGATGGAGTCCGCGGTACCTGCTCCAAATTGCCCCACGGCGTAGGCCACCAAGAAGGCGGTATCGATCGCTCCCAGCTCAGCCTCCGTGTGCACCCCTTCGGTTTTCAAGGTCGATTTGGCCACACTGAACGGCTTCCGGGTAAAGTAAACTACTACATAAGCTCCATAGGTAAGTAGGAAAATGAAAACTTGTCGGGAGGATATGCTGAGGTTCTCGTCGGATGGTTTGGGGCCCTTGGAAGCACTTTCCGAATCCTGGTCCACCATGTTCATCTAGCGCTATTAGCCAGATGTCAGTACCGAAAGTGGTGAGGTATTTCGTAACGCAGCGCTGTTTTATCTGTGAAAGGAAGGGGGAAGTACTATTTGAACCTAAAATTCTTGACGATCGCACTTAACGTTCAGAACACTTTTTTTTCTCATAAAACATGAACCCCTCAGAACTGTATCTCATGAGAAGTTCATAGTTGACGACACGTAAATTCATTTATGATCATAAATGCATTTACGAATTCGTAAAGGCATTTATGATTTATTCCCTGGAATATTCTGTCGCGTAGCAGATCGACTGCTTAGGATATGCTCGTCGCGTGGCAGACGAAATCGTGATTGCATTTTCCATTTATTATTATAAACCCGCCCCCGCTCCTACGGGGCGCTCGCGCCCCGCCTCCCCACTCTACGGGGCGCTCCGCGCCCGCCGCCCGCCCTACGGGGCGCCTCCGCACCCCCGCCCCTGCCCCCGGGGATCTCGAAAAAAACATGGGTCCCCGGGAGCTCCTCTAAAGCTCACGCGGGCGGAGGGACGCGGAAGCTCGCGCTCGCGCTCGCGTCGCGTCGCGTCGCGATCTCTTGAATGGCGTGTCACTGCCGAAACCGTGACACTGCACACTCTCGTCTGACTCTCGTGTCTCGTCTGTCTCACGTCATATGATATTCCCGCACGGCAGTATTTATATTGTCTTCGTGCCTGTTGCATGTTGTCCAAACACAAGCTCAGCTGGGCAGTCTCGAGACTGCAGCGGCACACGTGGCCGTGCAGACCACAGACGTGGCGTGATCGGACTGCAGACATATGCAAGATTGTGCTGACTTCGCGGAGTTCCAGTTGGGGTTAAACTTAATAATGAATGCCCAGTACGGTTGGAAATGAAAACAGTGACAAACCCGTCGCGTGCATTCGAGAGGGAAACGTTAAATATCAGAACCTCTCGTTTGGGTGAAACACCTAAGCTAACACAAATATGCAACAGCCCCCCTCGCTGGCATTGTCGCTACCGCTCTCCAACGCCTTCGTTTGCAGCATACCCTGATATATTAGTGTGGTTCCTCGTTACCAGACGGGAGTGGTCTCTGACGGGCTAATAAGGTTGTTGCATTAGCTTGCACCATCCAGCTTGGGGGCTTTCGTTTCGTTTCCGCAAGGATCTCAAACGCATGGTATGACCCTAGGGCCGACTATGTGAAGTCCGGACGATCTAGAAAATAGTCCCCAGCTCCAGCAACATATCTACTTTATTAATACAAGTTTAGGCGCGTCAGTACGCGTTACCAGAACTAAGATGGGACTCTGCACGCCGTTCCACAGTAAACGGAGTATTTTCTGGTCCAGTTTCCACAGACAGACATCAGGCCATCACGCAGGCGTCAGGGAGGCTTATGGTTGGAAGTTGGAAAGTGAATTTTCACAGCTGAAGCTACATGGTGGCCAAAGGCTGTTTGATAGAAGGAGCGAGTGCGTTGCATGGCTTCCTGAAGAGCCCGCCTCGCTTTTAGCCGGATCTCACGGTGGTGACATCTGCAAGTGGGCCCCGTCCACCGGCAGCATTAAAAGCTTAGTGGCCGGGAAGGGTAAGGGAGGATCTATTATCCAGGTGCGCATCAGTGGTATCTATTCGAGGCTCATTGTTTAGTGAGTGAAGGCGGTCTCCAGGAACACCGAGGCGAAGCTGCAGCTCATCTGCTCTCGCTAAATCCTCTTTCAAATTCATCCCTTGCGGGTTGTCGGGTTACCGGGATCACGTGCTCTTCGCTCTGGTCTACGTGTTCTCATATTTTGATATCTCCTTCTACTGTTCCAGATGAAAGTGCTGCCGAATTCTAATGGCAGCAAACTTGTGACTGTCTCTCATGATCAGTGCATAAAGGTGACGTTTGCCTACGCGTCCCCTCCTTGAGCATGCGAACTTTATCCCCCAGAGAGCTTCCATGGATCTATATTTTCCTCTCGCGTACCTCTCGCGTACCCGAGACTATGATAAGTGTGGAATCTGCTTCCGCCACCGCACAACTGCACAAGGACGATGCTACCTTGCCTTTGAGACCGGCCCTGTACAGTAGGACCACAGCCGATGCCGCAGCGACAACTGAGCCAATCTGACGATACGGTTCTCTTTCCCAGGTGCATGACTTACTCAGCGGGACATACGACTGCCTGCACAATACAGGCAGGTTCAACAAGATTGCGCCCTCGTGTGCAGTTTGATAGCGGTATCCGTGGATTTGGCATTTAAAGTGTCCTTGTTCCGCGCGCGCTTAGCCAAACTGCGCGTGTATGGCCTCAATGTGTTGCGCACATGCCTGGGGAGCTGCAGGTGATGGCGACCATTGGCACACCTCGGTGGATTGCACGCCAGATGGTACCTTGGTGACGTGTGATAATCGTGGGTGGATACGTATCTTTGATGCTCAAGGCCTCAAGGTCGCAGAAAACCGACTTTTCCGGTATGTTCACCAGTGTTGCTTTGGGACCCGAATGCCGTTGCACGAGGATGCCGCTTGCGTGTTTATCAAACGTTTGGCCGTACTGCTTGCAATTTGCGCTTACGGTGTAGTTATGAATCACCTCGAGTTTTCCAAGATCACGATATTGCAATATCTTGTCTCAAAGCAAAGTGAGCATATCCCGGGGAGTGTGCCGCAGGTGCAAAATCAAGCACTTGGAGTTACACCCGAATATGCCATATATTCTGTCAACAGCTGTGAGCCCCTGCATTGTTCCTCTGTCAAGATCAACGTGAACTTGCCTTTTCGAGTTTCTGGAGAACACATAGCATCAGTTCTTTGCGCAACCGTTGCAATCACCTGGTTTGTTGCGTATCAATCTTCTTTCAGTGCTAACGTGGTTTCGGGAGCACGGCCAGACCGTGGGGAAGGAGGTTTGCTTATTCGATTTGCGTCAGCTGCGGCAGCAAAAGAAGGTGAACTATCTCACAATTCTCTGACATAGTAGCCGATAATGCAGCACAAATATCCTTGTCATAACTCAGGGCTCCTATTCCCTCCTTGCGCCTCAGCTGTGCGCACAGACTGCAGCGCACAACATGCTTTCCCGTGCCCGCGCTGTTTTGCCACACTCTGACACCCATCAGGCTCCCCCTTGCATCGCTGTTTTCCTACACTCTGACACCCATCAGGCTCCCCCTTGCATCGCTGTTT
>LGRX02035685.1:0-15095 GCA_001247695.2 Cymbomonas tetramitiformis
TGAAGAGTGAAATGGCCACCTTGGGCTCGTTCCTACGCCGAGTACGCCAAACTCAAGGACGCATGGCGACACCGCGCAAAGTGCGCGAGTTTTGGGATGGACTGCATCTAGCCCATCGCGTAGTGACCATGTTGGCGACACACGAGCTCACCACACCGGTTCCGGAATCCGACCTCCTGGACGTCTTCCTCTCGGGCTTATCCGCGGAGGTACGGAAGGAGGCGTTCGAGATTGCAGAGCGGAAGGGGACCCCCTTGATCCTCCTCGACCGCGCCCTTCCAGCCAGTCGACGCCTAGCTAGCGCTGGAATACGCCATTGAGGCGGAGTTGCATTTGAACAACGCGACGAGTAGGAGAGCGCCGGTGCAGCTACTGGCAGCGGTGGAGGTCTCGGAGGAGCTACTAGCTCTAGCCGAAGATCGTCGCGCGGGTGCAACTCCTACTGGGCAACGTCTGGGCTCCCCGGAGTACACTGGTTGCAGGTTGTGCCAAAGCAAAGAGCACTATGCTCGAGAGTGCCCACAGGCTGCTCTTCGTAAGAAGGAGTGGGCCAAAGCACTTCTGGCTGAAACTTTGGACATGGGCATGCACGAAGTGGAAACGGATGAATACTGCGACGTGCTCAACGCGGTGTTGCCAAAGGAACTAATGGATTTTGCCGCGGAGGACTCCCTCGAGCTCGGAGTACCCTCCAAGTCCCAATGAGCTCGGGCTGTGGAACCCCACATCCCCGCAATGAGCCCCCCTCCTACCTCTCGGAGCAGCAGTTGCGGGAGAAGTGGAGAAGAGCCCGTCGACGTCAAAGGCGGAGTGCTCCTTGCACGGGATACCTAGACTCCGATGAGCTCAACATGCTACCCTCGCGGGCGATGACTAGCCCTCCTCCCGCGCCGGAGCGTCAAGTGGTCGAAGCTCGCCTTCACAAGGAAGCCAAGTCTCCAGTGTGTACGAGCGAGGACCTCTCAGACGACTCCCAGCACGTTGAGAAACGGCACCGACGTACCCTGAAGGTGACCGAGAGCTACCGCGTGCACTTGGAGCCAACGGGCCAGCCATTGCAAGGTTGGCAATTTCGAGCTGTCCGAGGGCAAGGGACGAGCGCTTTACGCTCCAAAGTGGGCACACGGGGCTTGAGGTCCTCCATCAAGGCTCTGGAAACGGACCTTGCACCGCCCCGTACACCTCCACGGAGCACGAGCCCACCGCTTTGGAGAGCCGGGCATCGACGCAGCAGCCGAGGACCCACGCGGTCACCAACGCACAGCGCGGTTACCGCCAACAAGCGAGAAGCTCGAGCTCGGTCACCCTTACCCGCAGCCCTTAACAAACTTAAAAGGCTGCAAGAATACCGACGACGACGTCAAGACATCCAGCTTGGGCGTCGACCTCGTACGCCCTCACCTAACGGCAGCACGACTGCCGAGGCAACCTCAACCACATGGAGTGACCGCCCCCGACCATGGCTGTCACCGACCCATGCAGCTCGAGCTGAAGGAGCACCAAGGAGGAGGTGGCTCAGTGGGCTGGAGAAGGTTCGCCAACGAGAGAAGCTTAAGCGGGATTATGCCAGTGGCCTCCCATATTTGGAGCGGGACTCTCCTATAGACGAAGAGCTACTGCACATCTTAGCCAAGGAACAAGCGCAAGAGGAAGTAGAAGATGGACTCCTCCAGTACGCAAGTGACTTGGCGACGAATGATATGGCGCGAGCAGCGAAGGACAAGGTCATCCAAGTGGCCTTGTACCCACCTGATCACCCACCCAGGGACCTGGTGCAGACAGCCACCGCTCAAGGGCTCTTGGCCGATGCAGGCACCTACGAGTTACCATGGGACTCTGACATGGACGACCCTCCTGACCTAGGCGACCCTCATGCCAAGGACGACCCCTTCATATGCCAGCTCAACAGCATCATCGACAGTGGGGACATGAGCCCTGGCTGGAGTGATCTCTTGGCGGCTGTATCAACATCGCGAGCGCCACCTCGACAGATCAACAATTCCAAGGCCCCCACCTTGTTGTTGTTCTGGGCGTACGTGAACGGTCGTCGCGTAAAGGTGCTGGTGGACAGTGGGTGCTCCACCAACATTATCTCGGACAAGACTGTACGCAGCATTCCCTCCCTGACGCCTCGACCTCACGAAAACCCCATGCGAGTGCGAGTAGCCGACGGCGCGTCGTACGATGTCAACACGTGCGTCCGTCCTCGACTGCAAGCAGAGACCACCAAGGGGTTGTACGTCAAGCAATTGGAGCTCAGAGTGATGCCCATTGATCTTTGCGTGGATATTATCCTTGGAGGACCTTGGCTAGCCTCTCACTCCCCGGTCACCCTGGATTACTCCCGATGGGGTTCCATCCGGTTTGGTTCTGGAAGCAAGAGAGTGGTCATTACAGGCTGCTCTCCGGGAACGCCAGACCCCTCAAGACCCAAGGATAAGGCCATGGCGTTGGTACAAGGAGTCTTGTTGGACCCCAAAAGGGTACGCAAGGACCTTCGAGCCCTCCAATCTAAGGATGAGTGTGCCTTCGTGGTGTACCTAGCACCCGACGGCACCTTCGGGGCGGTCGCCTGTAACGAAGAGACCGACGCCGAGACCAACGCCAAGCCCAGGGACGCTTCGTCCGAGCGTTGCGCCACGTCTAGCTCTGAGCAGCAAGACGCCCAAGTCGCGGGCGCCATGGACTCCTCCCAAGCGGATCTGGGTGAGACGGACGCGCCTGCGCTGATGTCCGCGTCAGACACTGACTCCGAAGCCGAGGACGCTCTACTCCTCCGGGAATCTGTGCGGCCCAGCCCAGGCACCAGTGACGAGGACCATTTGGATAAGGTGTACGCAACAGTGGAGTCCACCCGCCCACAAAACTTTGACGTGGTCGCGCTGGAGGGTGCTGTTGGCCCCCCGGCGGACAATGCGCCATCCAACAACCTACATCTGGGGGTTCTTCCAGAGCAAGCGCGAAGCTTTGGGAGCATTTGCTTTATTACCTGAGCACGTACGTGCCCAAGCAATCGACGACCACACGCAAGGGAAACCACCCACCTGGCATGCCGAAGCCGCAGCCGCGCTGGAGCAGGGAAGGCGCTTACTCCGCGAACGTCGGCCGCGACGCAAGCGTGTGCGCTGGAGCGACGAGAAGCCCCATACTGAAGGTTTATCTCAAGAGCAGGCCGCTCCTGTGGCCGAGGAACCACCGTCACCGACACCGCCGCCCAAGCCCCATGCCATGGAAGCGGAGGAGCCGGACGAGATTGACGAGACAGTGTCCCCGGAGATATGGCAACAGCTGCGCGACCTTGAGGAGGAGTTCAGGGACGTCATATGTACGGAGCTGCCTGACTCCGTCCAAAGCCGCGACTACAAGAACAACATTCGCTTGCGATCCGACTGGAGTGGGCAGCCGCTACATCGGCGTAACTACAAGTTGTCGCAAGAGGAGCTTCGGCAACTTCGTGCACAACTTGACGAGCTGTTGGCCAAGGGGTACATCCGTCCATCAGCGTCTCCCTGGGGTTGTCCGGTACTTATGGTGCCGAAGCCGAGCAACCCTAAGGAGTTGCGCTTGGTTATCGACTACAGGTCGATAAATGAGATCACGGTCAAGGACAAGTACCCTCTTCCTGACGTACAAACCCTCCTCGATGACCTACAAGGAGCAACCGTCTTCTCCACTGCAGACGCCTTGTGGGGATTCTGGCAAGTTCCCATGGAACAGGAGGACATCGAGAAGACAGCCATGACCACCCACTTCGGAGCTTATGAGTGGCTGGTCATGCCTATGGGACTGAGCAACTCACCGAGCACGTGGCAAAGAATGATGACGCAGTACCTCGGACACCTACCCTTCTGCAGAGTGTTCGTGGACGACATCATGATTTTCAGTGACACACCTGAGCAGCATGTCGGCCATGTACGAGCTGTATTAGCGGCCTGTCGCCAGCACAAAGTATACCTCAAGCGGAGCAAGTTGAAATTGTGCATGCGAGCAGTACGCTTCCTTGGCCATGTGTGCAGTAAGGAAGGTTGTCGCCCCCAACGCGACAAAGTTGCCTCGGTTCGCGACTGGCCGGAGCTCGAGACTGTCACCCACGTGCGCCAATTCCTTGGAATGTGTGGCTTTTACCGGCGGTACATCCAGTCCTTCGCTCACATTGCCCACCCTCTCACTCGCCTCACGAAGATGGGAGTGCCATGGACTTGGGGCAAGGAGGAGAAAGAAGCCTTCCAACGATTGAAGTCAGCATTGATTTCAGCACCAATCCTCGCCCTACCGGACCAGCGCTCAGCAGCCGATGGGTCTCGCCCATTTTGCGTGCAGACCGACGCGAGTGCGGTCGCACTAGGAGGCGTGCTGATGCAAGACCTGGGACGAGGTCTTCAGCCGTTGGCCTTCGAGAGCAGGCAATTCTCCTCGACCGAGCAGAACTACCACGCTGGGGAGCGGGAGCTGTGCGCCATCCACCACTGCACCACAGTGACGTGGAGGCATTACCTTATATTCACCGACTTCAAACTCATGGGTGACCACAAACCCTTGCAGTGGCTCTTCGCGCCGGCTCGGGAACTGAGTCGACGCCAAGCACGCTGGTATGAAGACTTGGTGGAAGTGGGCGTGCACCAAATGGAGCACGTACCTGGCCGATGCCTAGTAGTTCCGGACGCCCAATCCAGACGACCAGACTACAAGCAGTCATCCGCCAGGGAGGGGCTCAAGGAGAAGGGCGTGGTCGACCGGGACACAGACGAGCCTCGTCAGAGTGTGCCAAGGGAGTCGGCTGAGAGCTCAACCCCCGCCGATCCCACCTCAGTATTCGGTGCAATCGACGAGGACGACACCGACGAAGAGCCGTCCGAGGAGCCCGCTAAAGTCAAGACCCTTGAAGACCCCATCTCGGTGCTCGACTCCACGTTTGATTACTCCGACTCTGAAGACGAGTCTGTACCTCCGGTCAGCCCCCCGTTGGTCGTTGGGGAGCTCACTCATCTGAATGGGCTCACATGGGTGGAAACCCCCGACCTGTGGGAAGACGCAGCTGAGACGTTGCACACCGCGGAGCGCGCCTTGCATGAAGCCACCCTTGCGGGCGTCACTACTCGCTCTCGCTCGCAACCGGAGCAAGCCCCCTCTCCAGCCCCCTCAACTCCCCTTAGTCCTTCCCCTCCCAGCAAACAAAGTTCCCCTCCCGCGTCGAGCTCCCACTACGATAACGTGGTAGACCGGCAGGACTGGAAGCTGGTAAAGGAGAGGTTCGAAGAGATCTCAGCGCAGTACGGCCCGTTCGACGTGGACGCGTGTTGTGACTCCATGGGCGTCAACCGCCAGGTGGACACCTATTGGACGGAGTGCCTCAAGCAGCAATGGCGGGGAAAGCACGTCTGGTGCAACCCCCCCTACACCAAGGATAGCAACCTCATTGAGAGGATCCTACGCCACTTTATGGCTGAGTGGCGCGCCGACCCAGAGAACACGTCGGCGATGTTCCTACTGCCGGACTATGACGCGTCCTGGCGCACCCTTATCCAGCCCAAGTACGGCCTGCACGTGGTCAAGGTGTTCGACCTCAAGGATGCCAAGGGTCACCCTACATGCTTGTTTGAGTCACCAGATGGAGGCCGACCAGCGCTGCGGTGGCCCGTGCTGCTGGTGTGGGCGCCAGCGGCCAGCCGGACTCGGCCTCGAGCGAAGAGTGCCCGTGCGCCCGCCGCTCAAGGTGCAAGCGAGCCTATGGTCACGTCAGGACCAGCGGCCAAGGCACGCGCAACCAAAGAACCACTGAAGGCATGCCAGTTCGTGAAAGCACTACGCGCGGAGTACGAACGTAGCCCTTACCTCACGATGTTAAAGGAAGAGCTTTTAGCCGCCCCGCACCAGCGCACGGACACCTTCCGTATGGTTGACGACATGATCTGGCGCATCGCGGAGGGACGCTACCAGCTGGTGTTGTCATCCGACTCTCCCCTTCGAGAGATAGTCATGCGTGAAGCGCACGAGTCTCCCGCGGCGGGACACACCGGCCGAGATAAGACTCTTGCTCGGATAGTGCGGCGGTTCTGGTGGCCTCGCATGAACAAAGACGTCACCGACTGGACCCGCTCGTGCTTGATATGCCAGCAGACCCGCCCGAGGAACAGCTATCCGGATGGCCAGCTGAACCCCCTCCAGGTCCCGGTCAGGCTGTGGCAGGTGGTGAGCATTGACTTCGTCACAGGTCTGCCGCGCACGGAGCGGGGCTACGACGCCTTCGCCACGTTCACGGACAAGTTGTCCAAGATGGTGCACGTGGTCCCCATGCTGTACTCTGACAGTTCCGCTGAGCAAGTGGCACGAATGTACTTCGACCATGTTTGGCGACTGCACGGTGCTCCCATGAAGATCGTTTGTGACAGGGACTCTCGCTTCCGTGACGCCTTTCATATGGAGTTGCATCGCCTTATGGGGGTGCAGGTGGCCTCCACTACGCCGTACCATCCACAAGGGGACGGTCAAGCGGAGCACACAAACCACACGGTGGAGCGCATGTTGCGCGCCTACGTTGACGCAAACCAGACAGACTGGGATTTGTGGTGCACCCCGGTGGAGTACGCCATTAACGACTCCAGGTCCGCGGTTACTGGATTCACACCCTTCGAGCTTTGCTATGGGCATGCCCCAGCGTCGCAGCTCGACTTCTTCGTAGAAGCTGCGTTGGCCTCTCGTAGGGGCCGCGCCAAGGGGGGGAGAGGGGACGTCGTGAAGAAAGGCACGGCCCACGAGACCGCCCGGCAGTTTGTTCAGCAGTTGCAGACTGCTCGCGATAGGTTGCTGGTAGCTCAGCAGCAGCAGGTGGCCCAGTATGATGCTCGCCATCGCGCTCGCCGGTACGCAATAGGTGACATGGTGTGGGTGGACGCCACGCATCTCACCCAGCCCGGGGATCGGGGCCTACACAAGAAGTTGCTGAAGAAGCGCCTGGGTCCGATGGAGGTGCTGGAGGCCTTCCACAGCGACCGGCAGATGGAGCTCGCCACCGAGGACCGAGGGGCCCCCGCGGCTTACCGCCTGAAGCTACCACCACAGTGGAAGGTGCACGACGTCTTCACCGTGGATAGACTCACCCCAGTGGAGTCGGGCCAGGACAAGTTCGCGGACAGGAGTGCGGAGATTCCGCCTCCCCCTGTGGACGTGAGCGGTCGTAAGGAGATGGCGGTGGAGTGCATTGAGAGGTCACGCACGAGGAGACGTAGCGGGCGGACATGGACGGAGTACATGGTCAAATGGGTAGGTATGCCGCGCTCCGAGAATGAATGGAAAACTCGCGAGGACCTCGAATTCGATGGAGTTGGCCGAAAAGGGATACCTAACCGCGCTCTTCAGGAGTTCGAGAAGGTCGAGGCCAAGAGTCAAGAACGTGAAAAGAGTAGAGTCACTCGCAAACGCGAGGAGTCAGCAGGAGCGATATGGTTGACGGATCCTGAAGAGTTACAGGCGGACGGAATGGCGTGGATCCCGGAAGAACGGGCCGACGACGAGGTGGGCACATTCGCGACGGTGTCGTCCACCAGTTTCATGCCATCCCAAGGACCTGGTCGAGGAGCGGCACGCCTACAGCCGTCTCGACGCCCAATACGGATCTTGGTGTTGTTTTGTGGCACAGGCTCCGTCGAACGACAGTTCAGCAAGCAGTTTCCTGGGTGTGAGGTAGTCTCGGTGGACATCCAGAACCGATGGAAGCCTACTCACTGCGAAAACGTCCTGCACTGGGACTATCGGCAGTTCTTGCCCAAGCACTTTGACGTCATTTGGGCGAGCCCTCCATGCACGGAGTATAGCCAGGCCAAAACGGTAGGGATACGCAACTTGCGTGGTGCTGACAGACAAGTGCGGAGAACGCTGGAGATCATCAAGTACCTCCAGCCGAGCTTCTACTTCATCGAGAACCCGCGTGGCCGAGCTCCTCATGGGTTGCACACTCGCCGATGCATGCAAGGGTTGCCACCTCCGCATCTGGCTACGTATTGTAAGTATGGTATGCCCTACAAGAAGCCCACCCACTTCTGGACCAACGCGCCTATCGCCACTCTGAAGTCTTGCGACCCCGAAAACCCCTGCGACTTCAAACGCCGTTATGGGCGGCACGAGAAGATGGCGCAGAGCGGCTCCGCCAGCAGAGTGTCGGGCGACCCTAGACCAGGCATGGGAGCTGGATGGCACGTGTATGGCATCCCCGCAGCCTTGCTTAAACAATTATTCAGCTCTCTACCGGTGGAACAACCCGTGGGGGCAATCGCAGCGGTGTGTGAATACCTAGCGGAGCTGCTTTGGAGAGATGAAAATGAGACAGGTCTCAACGATGAAAGAGTCTGCGCTAATCCGGAAGAAGCTGACGAGGAGCCGGTGACCTTGATGCCGGAGTACAGCCCTACGCCGCCACCAGTGATGTCCGACGACAGCGAGTGGGACACCATGGGCTCCGAATCAGCCTAACGACTGTGCATCTAAGCACAAGCGAGGACGCTTCCCACCTGAAGGGGGGGGGAGTTGTGCTAGGACAACACGCGGTGTCATGTGCGGATGACTCAGCAATGTCATACATGCCAGAAGTGTCATACGCGCCTTACAGCATTAGCGCCCGAGACCCCTGTTGAGGAAGAGACCCCCCTTATATGGGAGTACACAGTACCACTGTACTGTGTAATAATGTGACATGTAGAATACTGGCACATCATACTGCATGATAATGTAGTACAAGCATATGATAGGTTGATGAGACTTGGCCATGCTGACTAGGATTACCTCAGAGAGCTGAGTGAATAAGTAATGGCCAAGGCCAAAGAAACAGTTGAGATTTCTAGAGTAAAAACAGCCGCATGGCAAAAAGTCAATATAATACCTAATTCTTACTGCAAATATATGCACTGAGTCTGGACATAGTTCCTAAGAATCGACATAGCTTGATTAGTCTTATATAGTGCATAATATAGAACCTTGCACTATATATGATCCACAAGTAGTTTCACAGTGTCTGTTATGTGAGGAGGGTTACAGCTGCCTCCCACATTTAGGCAACCTGTAACTTTAGGCAACCTTTAACGAACTGCTTGCTGGCTGCTGTTTTTTTCAATATAATATATCGACGTCGTAGTCGATAATATTCGTATTTTTGTAGTCGTTTTCCGTCCTTCCCGCCGTCCGTCGGTCCCTCCGCTCGCAATGGCTGAAGCAGTTCAAGAATGGGGCCTTCAAGTACCGACGGTACGTGCGTTGCGCGTGGTGTTTGAGTGTGCGTTTCTTGAAATATGAAAACTCATCATCTTTTGCAACGAGTTGTTTGCGGGCCCAAGGTCGGAACACTCGTTTGCATTCATAACTTTGCCTGCGGATCTAAGATCGAGGCACACCATCCACTAACTATACCACCTGCGGACCTAAGGTCGAGGTGTGTTTCTTTCTTCGTTGTTGTACCATTAGCGAGGTATTAGGGTTTCGTGTGCGAAGCGCGAAAATCATGCGGAAGCGCTGCTCAATTTTTTGAAAATTAACGGTTTGGCTTTATGTGCAGGGTTTGCCTATGACCTCAGGCCCCGTGGGAACCCAAGAGCAACACCATCGAGAACTAGCACGACTCGCGGTCGCCCAAGGTCGTGTTCCTCTTGTGTTCCTCACCCAAGATGAGCGCGTGAGCTTCGAGGAAGGAAAGTTAGCTAAGCTTTTACGCAGATACCTGGTTCATGATACGAAGGATAATTTTGTTCTCTTGGTGGCCGCAAATGATGCGAATGGTTCGAAGGTTATTGGGGTGATGATCGTGGGTCCATTTTTCTCTCTACGAGACCCTCTTTATGCCAATCTAAGTCCATGGTCCCCAAACGAATATAAAGGGCTCCTCGAGGATCGGCGTGCATTGATGAGCGCAACCCTCAAAGAAAAGGAAATTGCTAAATGTTGGGGAAGTGTGTACTTCTCGCCCATCACGTGCCCAATTCCTTCCTACGCATTTCAAGTTCAAATGATATTCGTTTTGCCGCAATTCCTACAAACCAGGCTAGCGTTGGAGACCCATGTGACGTCCCTTTTCAATAACGGCCATATCTCCAATGACGGTCCGAATCTCAAGCTTCTTGAAGGAATCGCTAGCTTGCTAGAGCGCGATACTTACAACAAGCGTGAGACTCGGCCGTTCGAAGCCGTGTTCGGCCCGGTCGAGCCTCCCTTGTCTCCATTGGGCCTTGAAAATTTCAACTTGTTGTTTTTTGGTGGGGCCCCTTCGATGCCTAGCAAGACCTTCGCACGAAGCCTTCCCACCCTACTAGATGACGAGTTTCTTACCCTTGTGCCTTCCAAGGATCTTTTCCATGATCTTGGAAGTGTGCGCCTTGCCTCTAGGCACTCCCAAGCCAATTGTGTTTTTTTGCTTGAGTACCTACAAAGCAAGGCTAGGGAATTCTCGGGTGGGAAGGAATTCGTTGCTCCAATCTCATTTTGGTTTGGGAGTGCGGTGTGTGACGTGGTTACCTATGGCCATCGCTTGTCGATGTCCGATGTGCAACCCCCGGATGTCGTCATGGCAAGCTTGATGTTGCTTGCGGTGCAAGAGGCCAATCGTGGCCTCATCCCACTAACCCCCTTCCAAGTCAACGCGGTGCAAGTCCACATTCTACCAAAGCCCCACAATTTTGCTTCGGTGAAGCTGGATTTCACTTTCAACGACGGACTCCGTAAGGATTTACTTTTCAGTGATATCCAGCGGGTGATCCTCGTTGTTTTTGACACCGTGGAAGGTGAGCCACTAACTTCGGACGCCTTGTCCGCGGGGACACCGCCCGAGTCAACCGTCGGTGGGTACACTATTCCCTCCAAGCCACCTCCGCCACCACCAAAGGTAGAGCTTCTCTTTGAGGGTGTGCAGAAGTTTTCTGTTGGGAGTGGAGAGCTCCTGGTGTTGGGTGGTGATGTTGCCTCTAAGGGGTTCAAGATTTTAGCTGGGAAAAAGCCCTTGGGTGTCCGCGGTGTTTTCATTGTCCACATGTGGAATTCGGCCACACTTGTCCACACGAATAGATGCCTCAAGAGGAGTGCCGACGAGATGATTAGACCAACCATAGACTAAGACACATTTTTTTAATGTATTATTATCATAGAGTCTTCCTTATCATATCTTAGACCGATACCCTATTATTTGTGTTTCACTTATGCTATCACAACAAACAATATATCGTTGTGTTCGTCTATAAAAGCCCTTTATGTATGCAAAGTTTCATTCGAAAAGACCTCGTGACTCAAAAGTTATTCACGGTCAAGATACCCTATTATTCACGGCTCGTATATAGCCACAAGATATGGGTATCAGATTTTGGGTTTCACTTATCCTATCACAACGAACAATATATCGTTGTGTTCGTCTATAAAATCCCTTTATGTATGCAAAGTTTCATCCCAAAAGACCTCGTGACTCAAAAGTTATTCACGGTCAAGATACCATATTATTTACGGCTCGAATATAGCCACAAGAAATGGGTATCAGATTTTGGGTTTCACTTATCCTATCACAACGAACAATATATCGTTGTGTTCGTCTATAAAAATCCCTTTATGTATGCAAATTTTCATTCCAAAAGACCTCGTGACTCAAAAGTTATTCACGGTCAAGATACCCTATTATTTACGGCTCGTATATAGCCACAAGAAATGGGTATCAGATTTTGGGTTTCACTTATGCTATCACAACAAACAATATATCGTTGTGTTCGTCTATGCAAGACCTTTATGTATGCAAAGTTTCATTCGAAAAGACCTCGTGACTCGAAAGTTATTCACGGTCAAGATACCCTATTATTTACGGCTCGTATATAGCTACAAGAAATGGGTATCAGATTTTGGGTTTCACTTATGCTATCACAACAAACAATATATCGTTGTGTTCGTCTATAAAAGACCTTTATGTATGCAAAGTTTCGTTCGAAAAGACCTGGTGGCTCAAAAGTTATTCACGGTCAAGATACCCTATTATTTACGGCTCGTATATAGCCACAAGAAATGGGTATCAGATTTTGGGTTTCACTTATCCTATCACAACAAACAATATATCGTTGTGTTCGTCTATAAAAGCCCTTTATGTATGCAAAGTTTCATTCGGAAAGACCTCGTGACTCAAAAGTTATTCACGGTCAAGATACCCTATTATTTACGGCTCGTATATAGCCACAAGAAATGGGTATCAGATTTTGGGTTTCACTTATGCTATCACAACAAACAATATATCGTTGTGTTCGTCTACAAAAGACCTTTATGTATGCAAAGTTTCATTCGAAAAGACCTCGTGACTCAAAAGTTATTCACGGTCAAGATACCCTATTATTTACGGCTCGTATATAGCCACAAGAAATGGGTATCGGTTTTTGGGTTTCACTTATCCTATCACAACAAACAATATATCGTTGTGTTCGTCTATAAAAGACCTTTATGTATGCAAAGTTTCATTCGAAAAGACCTTGTGACTCAAAAGTTATTCACGGTCAAGATACTCTATTATTTACGGCTCGTATATAGCCACACGAAATGGGTATCAGATTTTGGGTTTCACTTATCCTATCACAACGAACAATATATCATTGTGTTCGTCTATAAAGGACCTTTATGTATGCAAAGTTTCATTCGAAAAGACCTCGTGACTCAAAAGTTATTCACGGTCAAGATACCCTATTATTTACGGCTCGTATATAGCCACAAGAAATGGGTATCAGATTTTGGGTTTCACTTATGCTATCACAACAAACAATATATCGTTGTGTTCGTCTATAAAACCCTTTATGTATGCAAAGTTTCATTCGAAAAGACCTCGTGACTCAAAAGTTATTCACGGTCAAGATACCCTATTATTTACGGCTCGTATATAGCCACAAGAAATGGGTATCGGATTTTGGGTTTCACTTATGTCTATTGGGGATACGGTGGGGTAACCCACCGTAACGAGGCGTTACGGTGGGTTAACCATACCCTAAGGTCTTAGCTATTTATTATCATTCTGAAGCATTATATCGGGTCATACACGTGACACACATTGCCTTTAGACTCATATCCACCATGTGAAATGGAAAATATACCGCTAGATCGCCGACAGGGTAGAAAAAACTTGCCACCGCAAGCGAAAACAACGAAACACCCTGAAAAATACATATTCAGTGCATTTTTCAAGCCATACCCCCTCGTGTAAACCGCCTCAGAATTCCGTCTATAATCAGATGATAACTGAACCCCATCTAAGAGAGGTTCCCTAGGTGTCATAGATGATAGAAAAATTCTAATATGCATGTTCCAGATGCGATCTGCGTTCTTAAAATCTACCCATAGATGAAAAAATGGGTTAACCCACCGTAAGGATTTGGGGCATTTTTCTGCTTGACCCCTTGGTACTAGGGCGTATATAAGACACACCTATACGATATGTCGCGTATTTTTTGCAAGTCTATGCATTAATATAACCCCTAAGGTGTGTAAAAAAGCATGGGTTTGCCAAGTTGTCACAATATGCTAGCACCAGCATGCGGTTTCCGAAAACCTCTTACGGTGGGTTAACCCACCGTAAGGTGCGCCCAATAGACAACACTTATGCTATCACAACGAACAATATATCGTTGTGTTCGTCTATAAAAGACCTTTATGTATGCAAAGTTTCATTCGAAAAGACCTCGTGACTCAAAAGTTATTCACGGTCAAGATACCCTATTATTTACGGCTCGTATATAGCCACAAGAAATGGGTATCAGATTTTGGGTTTCACTTATCCTATCACAACGAACAATATATCGTTGTGTTCGTCTATAAAGGACCTTTATGTATGCAAAGTTTCATTCGAAAAGACCTCGTGACTCAAAAGTTATTCACGGTCAAGATACCCTATTATTTACGGCTCGTATATAGCCACAAGAAATGGGTATCAGATTTTGGGTTTCACTTATCCTATCACAACAAACAATATATCGTTGTGTTCGTCTATAAAGCCCTTTATGTATGCAAAGTTTCATTCCAAAAGACCTCGTGACTCAAAAGTTATTCACGGTCGAGATACCCTATTATTTACGGCTCGTATATAGCCACAAGAAATGGGTATCAGATTTTGGGCTTCACTTATCCTATCACAACAAACAATATATCGTTGTGTTCGTCTATAAAAGACCTTTATGTATGCAAGGTTTCATTCGAAAGGACCTCGTGACTCAAAAGTTATTCACGGTCAAGATACCCTATTATTTACGGCTCGTATATAGCCACAAGAAATGGGTATCAGATTTTGGGTTTCACTTATCCTATCACAACGAACAATATATCGTTGTGTTCGTCTATAAAAGCCCTTTATGTATGCAAAGTTTCATTCGAAAAGACCTCGTGACTCAAAAGTTATTCACGGTCAAGATACCCTATTATTTACGGCTCGTATATAGCCACAAGAAATGGGTATCAGATTTTGGGTTTCACTTATGCTATCACAACGAACAATATATCGGTGTGTTCGTCTATACGAAGACCTTTATGTATGCAAAGTTTCATTCGAAAAGACCTCGTGACTCAAAAGTTATTCACGGTCAAGATAGCCTATTATTATGTTTACTTTTCAGCTGTTTAGCTGTTCAGCTGTTCAGTTGTTCACCGCATGCACCGCCCTAGACGACACTCAAATATATATGTGATAACATTTCACCGCATGCACCGCCCTAGACGACACTCAAATATGTATGTGATAACATATGTCGGCGGATCCTCACGTGTGTCACTCTCGCGGTTTCAACAGATTCCGAAGACTCCTCAACGGACCGTTGCAATTGCGGTATGCCGGACAAGAAGGGTCAACTTGTAACATGCAAGGATAACAACCCCAGCCATGTCCCGGGGGAGAGGTGCATCCGGAAGCGCATGCATAAAGAGCTGCGATGCTATCGATGCGCCGGCCGCAGGCCGAAAACAAAGCAGCTGGACGAGTTCAACCGCGAAACCGCCATCGGCTTCGCCGCGCCCTTTACCTTGGCTTTACCCGAAGCTACGGACGCCCATCTTCGAGAGCGGTTCGCGAGCATGTGGACGGAAGCCTTGGACACGATAAAGAACTGGGAAAGACTGCC